>JBBPTZ010000630.1:0-17494 GCA_038094315.1 Phylloporus cf. tubipes
ACAGTTGAAGCAACACAGAGACCAATCAGGAGATGGTCTAGGACTCAATGAGGGCAAGGCCTTAGCATGGCTAAGGGATGGGACAAAGGAGCGCTTGGATTCAGGTGGAAGTACAAGAAAGACAAGCGTGAGAAATAAAAGTACAGGAAGGGTGAGTTTATATATGAAGAGGAAAAGTGATGACATAAGCTGAGAAGGAAGGTCATAGAACATGATGGAATGTTCATGACAAAGCGTCTATGATAAGAGATAAGTGGGGTGAATGGAAAGAGGCCAGTTAGCATGCAAATGGTGATTGGAAGATAAGGGGGTACGGGTATCGTAGTAACTGGCCAAAGGGAAAGAGCGTCCAACGCATCGCTGTGATGAGCTTAAGTAGTTCAGAGGGACAAGTGTAACAAGGAGAGAAAAAGAGTGAATCGTAACATTACCCCCTGGTTACAGCCGAAGTACCGACAGAGAACCTAATCAAGGTGACAGTTGACACCACCAGGGGATCTGCAGACGTTGGCGCACGCGTTGTCACTCCAATCGTTCTCATAGTTGCTGTGAGTGTAGGGAGGAGGAGATGGAGAATGTGGAGAAGGAACAGGAAGAGGACGGTGTCTGCCAGAAGACATATGAGCTGAGCGATGGGGGCGAGTGGGGCTGGATGAGTGGGTGGAAGCGGTAGATTGGCTGGAGTTGGGGGAAGAGCGAGGAGTAGGTGGACAACGGAGAGGGCAATGCTGTTGAATATGGCCTGGGGCCCAGGCATGGCAAAAGGGGCATTGATAGACTGGGCACTGGGGTCGGGTATGGCCTAGGCAGCGGCAATTAAAACAGGCTTTGTCATAGCATGGGTGAGCCAAGGTAAGAGAGACCATTCCATGCCCCCTGGTGTGGATGGCTTCAGCACGATCTAAGGCAACAATTTCGGCAGGTGTAAGCTCAGTGGATGAGGCAGATGGAGTAGATGGCAGGTAAGGTGTGCGGGTCAAGGCCAAGGGACGTTGGTGTTGGTCGGCAAGCTCATGGACATATCTGTCGACCTCATGAAGGAATTCCCCAAATCCCATCTGGAACGCCAGGAAGGCGAGATCACCTTGTAAGTTGTCATGGAGAGTGGTGGCGAGAGTGTGGACCCAGTGAGGGACCAAGTGGTTGGAGATGTGGGCTAGGGTGGCCAACCGTTCTACCTGGAGCTGGGCTCTGTACAAGGCAAGGAAGGGGGAGCCCATATCGAGGTGGGCGTCGATGGGAATGGCCAGGTTAACGTCAGTGATGAAGTGACGGAGGTTGGCAACATATACAGCGTTGGGGAAGTCATTGTGAAGACAATGGGTGTACGTTGGAATGTCAACAGACCGAATAGGAGGGGGAACAGCAGGTCCGGTGAGCATAGTGAGGTGTACAGGGGTAGGTTCTCAAGCGGGGAGTGGGGTAGAACCCCAACCAGGGGATGCTACAGTGGAAGAAGGAGCTATCATGGAGAAGGAGTCAAAGTCTAACGTAGAGGGGCTAAGCGAAGAAGGAGAAGAGATGGATGGAGCTTGGGTTGAGGACATTGTTTGTGGTTAATGGTGATGGGTTGGGTGAATGTTTGAGGTGGTGATGGAAGGGGGCGAAGGAGTGAAGACGGAGGGGTGGAGGTTTTTATAATCAGTTAGAGTGGACTTGGCATGTTTCAAGTCCCGCTCGGAAATCCATGAGTCTTCTTCGGCTGAATATCCCTTCCATCGGATCAGGAACATGCGGGAAGACAGAGCTCCATGGTGGCATAAGATATGCTCGATTTCGTATTCTTCTTCACCTTCTATCAAGTCAGGTGGTGGCGCAGGGAAATTCGGGCTGTGGACGGGGTTTTCACGATAGGGCAATAACAAGGAGGCGTGGAACACGGGGTGGATCTTCCATGTTTTCGGCAGGCGGAGTTGGTACATGATCAGCAATAGTACCTTTGTTATCATAAAGGGGCCTTCTCGCTTGGGGGTGAACTTCGGATTAACAACCGAGCAGCAGAGGTTCTTGGCTTCAAGCCAAACCTTGTCACCTGGAGAGAAGGGAACGAATCCTCGTTTTGAATGAGAGGCCATGACTTGGCGAGTGAGTTCATGGGCAGTGAGGGCTTCGTCACAGGCGGCAGAGAGGGATTTAAGGTGGGCTTCTACCGCGGGTAGAGGGGAGTCGGCTAGGATAGAAAGTAGGGCACAGGGTTCAAAGCCCATCATGAGGAAGAACGGGGATTTGCCAGTGACGGAGTGAGGGCGGTGATTATGGGTGAATTCGGCATGGGAGATTTTGTCTGCCCATGAAGCAGGGTTGTTTCCACAGAAGATACGGAGATATGTTTCAATTTCTTGATTGACACGTTCCGTTTCCCCATCACTTTGGGGGTGATAGGTGGTGGAGAGAGAGAGGTCATAGTTCAGGAGATGACCTAGTTCCTTGGCGAAGGAGGAGGCAAATTGGGGGCCTCGGTCTGAGATGATTTTATCGTATAGACTGAAGTGAAGGTACACCTTGTGGAAGAAGAGAGAGGCGACTCCCTCGGCTGTAATAGTTTTCTTGGTGGGGCAAAGGATTACCCCCTTCATAAGTCCGTGGTCAACCACAACCAGAAGGGAGTCAAAGGAAGACGAGGAGGGGAGATCGGTGATAAGGTCACAGCTGACCTGTTGGAAAGGGTGAGTAGACAGGGATTTGATAGGAGTAATGGGGGGAACGGTAGGGTGTGTGTTGGTTTTTGCTTGTTGGCAGTGGGCACAGCCTTCAACATAGTGACAGACGTAAGAGGCTAGGCCAGGCCACCAGAATTCGGCGGCAACAAGTTGGCGGGTCTTAAGATACCCGGGGTGACCAGCAGTTTCATGGTCATGACAACGCTGTAGGATAGAGCGTCAGAGAGAGTTGTCAGGGGGAACATAGACATGGTCCCTATAAAGGAGAATGCCATCACAAAGTTGCCAGTCAGCAAGGCGGGAGCAGAAGGCAGGGGGAATATGGCTGTCGATGGCCTGCAGGGCTTGGAGAACAAGGGGGTCGTCCTTCGAGAATGATTGGATGTGGTGCACCATAGTGGCATCAATGAGGTTAACAAAGAGCAACGGAGGAAGCAAGGTTATACCTGAGTTATCGTCGTCAGGTGGCAAAAGGTCAGGACAGCAAGATAGTGCATCCGGTGCACCAAGGAGTTTACCGGGAATGTGGATCATCTTCAGATCAAAGTCAGCAAGGTCAAGGAGCCAACGCGCCTGGTGTCGGTTAAGTTCCTGGGGTTTGCGGAAGTATGTCAGGTTTTTGTAATTTGTAAAGACCTGTATGGGGAAAGGGGAGCCGTGGAGATAATGTTGCCACGATTTGAGAGCACAGATGACAGCGAGGAGTTTACAATCATAAATATCATAATTACATTCAGCCTGAGCGAACGATTGGAAGAGGTAGAAGCAGGGGTGCCAGTCACCGTTAGCATCAGTTTGGAGGAGAACAGCTCCAGAGGCGAACTTGGAGGCATCAGTGGCAACGGCGAAGGGACGGGTGATGTCTGGAAGGTGGAGGACAGGTTGTGAGAGGAAGAGACATTTGAGGGAGTCGAAGGACATCTGGCAGGCGGAGGACCATTTCCAAGAAGCGTTTTTCTTGGTGAGGTTGATAAGGGGGCGTGCAATGGTGGAATAGTCAGGAATGAACTGATGGTAAAAGTTAGCAAAGCCCAGGAAGGAACAGGTTTCCTTGACTGTCAATGGAGTGGGCCAGGATGCAATCCTGTTGAGTTTCACAGGGTCCATGGCGATGAGACCAGGTTTGACAATCATGCCAAGGTATTTGACTTCCTCGACAGTGAACTGGCACTTCTCCAGTTTGAGGTGCAGGTCAAGTTCCTGCATGCGTTGGAGGACATGTTTGGTTCATTCCTCGTGGGTTTTGGTGTCGGGGGAGAAGATTAAGAGGTCATCCATGTAGATGACAAGCCATCCTTCAGCAATCATGTTGCGGAAAGAGTTGTTCATGAAGCGTTGGAATGTGGGTGGAGAGTTAGTCAGGCCGAAGAACATGACATTGGGTTCATAGAGGCCCTTGTGGGTGATAAAGGTGGCCTTCCATTGGTCACCGGCTTTGATATGGACGTTGTTATAGCCCCAATGAACGTCGAACTTAGTGAAGACCTTTGCGTCTTTGAGTTTGTCTACGAGGTCGGAAATGAGAGGTAGGGGGTAGGTGTCGCGGATGGTATGTTGATTGACGTAGTGGTAGTCTTGACAGGGGTGGAGTTTCCCATCTTTTTTCTTGACAAAGAAGAATGGCGAAGCTTGGGGCGAGTTGGATGGGCTAATCTTGCCAGCATCCAGGTTTTCTTGGAGGAAGTCCTTGGTAGCTTTGTGTTCATCGGAGGTTAAGGGGTATAGTTTCCCAATCTTTGGGACAAAGGTTTCATTGAGATTGATAGCATGGTCATAGGGGCGAGACGCGGGAAGATGGTCGGCGGTTTCCTTGAAGAATATGTCAGCGAACTGGGTGTATTCTGGTGGCAGGGTAGCTTTGGGTTTGGCTTTTTCTGCAGTGATGGTGAGTTTGGTGGCAGTGGTGAGACAAGCCACAGTGGTGTTGGGAATGTACCGGAAATCACCTTGGATGATCCGATTCATGATTCGTGCATCATTGGTCTTGGTGCAATAATGGTCTTGGGTTTCATAGTTTAAATAATCAAAAAGCCTGGCATTGGCAGTAGTGGTGATATTGACATGTCGTGGTGGTGCCACAGGTGGGATGAAGTGGGAGTCGTGGCGACGGAGAGTTGCAGTGTGGGAGAGATAGAGGTCTTTGGATTGGTCGTTGGCTTCCGGGAGGGAGAGGGTTTGTTTGGACCAATCAATGATGGGGCAGGCTATGCGGAGCCAGGGGGTTCCAAGGATGACGTTGTTTGTGCCACAGGAGATGACGTGGAAGAGCATTTGATGGACAATGCCTTCCACATTGATGAAGAGGGATGTGGTGAACTTGATTCCTCCTGAGCGGTTGACTGTTCCATCCACATTACGGATGGGGAGGGGTTTGTCTAGGCGAGTGGTAGGAAGACGATGTTTGTGGATGAACTGCCAGTTGAGGCAGTTAATGTCAGCGCCTGAGTCAATCAGGGCACAGGTGTCGACGGTTTTAAGCATATGCGATGGTTCTATGAGTTGAACAGGAATTTCCATAGATTTCGCAGCAAGGGATACTAATACAGAGTTACACTTATGGAAAGAAGGTACTCGCGTCAATCGAGGCTCCTGCTTTAAAAACCCAAGGAGGGTGTGGTGAAAGAAACTTGATGAACGATCTCTTCTTTGTTGTCATCCTTGAGTTCTGGAAGATCTTCTTCAACCTCTATGACCTGTGTTTTGGCCACAGATTTGGTGGGTGAGGTGAACACAGGGCAGGTTGTGCTAGAATGTCCTGCCTTGCGGCATCGGAAGCAGAGGTTCTTCTTGATGCATCGTTTTTGTTCCTTGGGGGTGAGCTTACCAACATGTACCACATCAACGTCCATGGCGTTAGGATCTTTATCCGGTTGAGAGCAGCTAGAGGGGGTAAGGGGCTGATAGTTCTGACGAAAAGGGTTGGTGTGATGTTTAGCGATTTCGTTGGCACGATCCCATTGAGTTAGGAATGTAACGGCCTTCTTGTACCATTTGTCAATGGTGGTAGGGGGAGTGTCCATGGAGAAGATTCGCTTCATTAAGCAATTGGGGATACCGGCGGAGTAGAAGCCGATGAGGACGTTTTGGTCAGTGATGCCCGAAAGGGCAACGTGGTTCTGGAACTGGGCATTGTACTCGGTGATGGTAGGGGAGTATACACCCTTCTTGTAAGCCATCCAGGTGGTAGTGAGCCAAGTGATGGCAGTGTTGACCAGATCATGGTGTTTGAAGCTGGTGTTGAAAGCTTTGACAAAGTTAAGGAAGGTACCGAAAGTGACGATGGCACTGGTGATACAGTTTTGGTGGAAGATAGTAGCCCAAGTGAGGGCAGAGCCTTTGGTCATGTAGGAGAGGGCGAAGGCAACTCTTTTAGCGTAGGAGTCATAGACAGCGCTGTTGACTTCCAGGTAGAACTGGACAGATTGGAGCCATTGAGTGGCAGTAGCGAAGTCTCCATCAAAATGGGGTGGGGTTCCGAGGTGGAGTTCGGTGGGTTTGGTGGTCATGGTAGGTGTTGGGGGACAGATAGATGAAGGTGGATGAGTGAAAAGTTGGAACAAAGTACCCATCTGGGCGATAGGTGTGGCGAAGGCAGGGTGGGGGCGTGAGGTGGATTCAAGTGTCCTAGGCTGTGGGCAAGGGTCTGAGAGAGCTCACTAGTGATGGTCTGCTCTTCCTGGGTAGGGAGTTCTTTGTCAGAAGAGGACGGTGGGGACGGGGGCGAGGAGTGGTCTGAAGCAGTAGGACCTGAATGTTCCAAAGGATTCTGAGGAGGGATTCTCCAGCGGGCGAAGTTCGAGGGTAATCAGGAAATGGTGGACTATACAGCGATAGTCACAGGGAGAAGACGCTTGTCTTTTGTTACAATAGACCCGGGTAGGGGCTATTGTAGTCTTGAAGGACCTGATGAACCAAGCGGGGCAAAGGGCAAAGGGCAAAGGGTCCTAGGGATTTCCTAGTGACAGGCAACTGTTGTGATATGCAGGGAGTCGGGGAACCTCAAGGGCGTTGAGGCGACAAGGAGCGAAGGGGTGTTGTGCTACAATGACAGTTGAAGCAACACAGAGACCAATCAGGAGATGGTCTAGGACTCAATGAGGGCAAGGCCTTAGCATGGCTAAGGGATGGGACAAAGGAGCGCTTGGATTCAGGTGGAAGTACAAGAAAGACAAGCATGAGAAATAAAAGCACAGAAAGGGTGAGTTTATATATGAAGAGGAAAAGTGATGACATAAGCTGAGAAGGAAGGTCATAGAACATGATGGAATGTTCATGACAAAGCATCTATGATAAGAGATAAGTGGGGCGAATGGAAAGAGGCCAGTTAGCATGCAAATGGTGATTGGAAGATAAGGGGGTACGGGTATCATAGTAACCGGCCAAAGGGAAAGAGCGTCCAATGCATCGCTGTGATGAGCTTAAGTAGTTCAGAGGGACAAGCATAACAAGGAGAGAAAAAGAGTGAATCGTAACACCTGGACTATAAAAGGGTGTCTTATCCATTTTGAAATCATCTTCCATTCTCCCCCTTACAACAGTTCTAAGCCTTCCAGACCATTCTCTCTCTATCCAGATCGTAGGCAAGAGATCCTACCAACATTGGTAACTTTGCGTATGACTATCTGTCCTAGTACTAGCTGGACCCCTGTGGAAAAGTTCTACACTAGCCTCTAAAGCTTGAGGAGTGCATGGACAGCAGGTGTGAGCTCACCTGGTTGGGGAACGACTCCTAAGCATCATCCTTTTACTTTTGTTCTCTTCTGCTACCTGTTACGGTTGTGCTATTGCGTTGGTCTGTTTTTCTCTTTTCCTTTGCCTATTTAGACCCCGGCCCCTGCTGGGAACACTACCTCTTTGTAGTATCACTGACCCAGCAGCTTCTCTATTCCGCTTTCTGGCCTAACGCCGTTCCTTTGGATCCTACCGGACCAGGCCCCGGACTTTATCCTTGATATTCCAGTATGTTCTACAGACAGCCTCTCTCCTCCGCCACTTCTCTCACAACGGTGTCGTCGTCCCGCTACTTTCACATTGACTCATGCGTATTGGTCAATCCGCAGTAGTTCTGTCCAGTTCTACGGACTTCTATCACTTACATACTAGTCTAGTATTTATACCACCGCTGCCTGTACTTCTGTCTTTATTCTTGATCTTCACAATCTAGCGTTGTGTCTTGAACCACCCCTGGACTTCTACTAGCCGCTGCACACTATTGAAGTGCTCTGTGAGTTCCTAGGTGATTCCTAGTGAACCTCCCTCGTATACCTTCTACCCGATGACCAACCTGTCGTCCGTACACCTTAGTTGAACCTCAGTGACCCCCGACATTCCAGATCAGTTTGTTTACAACACTACGCGTAACACTACCCTTGGGACGATCCTTTTGTACCCTTTCACCTTAACCCTTGCTACTAACTGGGTTGGACTACCCTTTTTACCCACCTGCAGGACCTAGGTGTTTTCTACATTGGTTCATCCCTGACTACTCTACCATTGCCCATCCCCTCATTGACCTAACCAAGAAAAATGCCCCTTGGAAATGATCCTCTGTCTGTGAAGTATTCTTCAATACCCTTAAATGCCTCTTCCTCTCCCAACCTGTCCTCCACTCACCTGACATTACCCATCCCTTTGCTATTGCCACCAATGCCTTCAAGTTTGCCTCTGGAGGCCATTCTCCTTCAGACTAATGCCAACAGTGATTGGCACCCCTGTTCCTATCTCTCTCAATTGTTTGCTCAGGCCATTATGACATCTATGACTGAGAACTTCTCATAGTCATCCGCACCCTTAAGTTCTAGAGACACTATCTCCATGATTCTCCTTTTCCTGTGCAGGTTTTCACAGATCATAAAAACTTGACCTATTTTCACAAACCCCAGGAACTCAACTGATGCCAGGCACATTGGCTCCTCAACCTTGCTGATTTTGACTTAAAAATGATTCATGTTCCTGGCAAGCTCCTTGGTGCACTGGATGCACTCTTTCACCATTCAGACCTCCTACCCCCAAATAATGACAACTTGGGTGTCACTCTTCTTCCCCTGTTGCTCTTTGTTAATCTCATTGATGCCACTATGGCACACCATATCCAATCATTCTCAAAGGATGACCCCCTTGTCCTCCAAGCACTTCAGGCCATTGATGGCCACATTCCCCCTGCCTTCTGCTCTCACCTCACCGATTGGCAACTATGTGATGGCATACTTCTCTACCATGACCAAGTCTATGTTCCCCCTGATGACTCCCTCCACCGCTCCATTCTCCAGCATTGTCATAACCATAAAACTGCTGGTTACCCCAGGTATCTCAAAACCTGTTAGCTTGTTGCTGCTGAATTCTGGTGGCCCAGCCTTGCTTCCTATGTTCACTGATATGTTGAAGGCTGTGCCCACTGCCAGCAAGCGAAAGCCAACATGCACCCTACCATTCCCCCTGTCACTCCCATCAAGTCCTCCTCCACTCACCCTTTCCAACAGGTCAGTTGTGACCTTATCACCAATCTCGCATCCTTGTCCTCCTTTGATTTCCTCCTGGTTGTGGTCAACCATGGACTTATGAAGGGGTAATTCTCTGCCCCACCAAGAAAACTATCACTGCTGAGAGAGTCACCTCCCTCTTTTTCCACAAAGTCTACCTCTATTTTGGTCTCTATGATAAGATCATCTCCAACCAAGGCCCCCAATTTGCCTCTTCCTTCACCAAAGAGCTAGGTCATCTCTTGAATTATGATCTCTCCCTCTCCACCACCTATCATCCTCAAAGTGATGGGAAAACAGAACATGTCAACCAAGTGTTACGATTCTCCCTTATTTTTCCCCTTTCTCTCACAGACACTATTTCCTTTCCTTCTACGATGACCCCTTCCCTACCCATCGGCCAATATGATTCATCACTTCTCTGTCATCGTTTCCGTCCCACCTATAGCGTTTTCCCCTCCAGCTTAGTCATGATTCTTCTACGTTGTTCTACAGCGTTCTTTTCCTATCTTGACGATAGTTTCCTCTTTTATCCTTGGTCCGTGCGCATTCTACCTTTACTTAAATACCGGTCGCACGCACCTGTATCGCTAAGCTATTTCTACTTGGGAATACACCAAGTTGATTGCCTACTATGAGTCTGTCTCGTCGTTCGCCTAGCTGACCTCCTCGACCTCTCGTCTCATCTTCCTCCCAGTTCTTCTAGTCAGGCCAACGCCTCTAGACTTCCCCGCGTCTGGTCTAGCGTACGCTTCCATTGACGTCGTCTCGCGCCCCAAGTCTATGCTCGCCTCCACCCGAGTCAAGCGTAACACCAAGAGGTTGAAACTTATCTCCACATTTTTTGCAGCAGCAACCCCACATCTTGGGCTGACAAGATCTCACACACCAAATTCACCTACAATCACCGCCCTCATTCTGTCACCGGCAAATTGCCATTCTTCCTCATGATGGATTTTGAACCCCATGCCCTGCCCTTCATCATAGCTGACTTCCCTCTGCCTGTGGTTGAAGCCCACTTTAAATCCCTCTCTGCCACTCAAGACAAAGCCCTTGCTGCCCACAAACTTGCATGCCAAGTCATGGCCTCCCATTCCAAACAGGGCTTCTCCTCCTTCTCTTTAGGTAACAAAGTCTGGCTAGAAGCCAAAAACCTTTGATGCTCCATTGCCAACCCAAAGTTTACCCCTAAGTGTGAAGGACCCTTTATGATAACAAAGATACTATTACCTATCACATACCAACTCTGCTTGCTGAAGACATGGAAGATCTATTCCATGTTCCATGCTTTCCTGTTATCACCCTATCGTGAAAACCCCATCCATGGCCCAAACTTCCCTGTGCCACCACCTGATCTAATAGAAGATGAGGAGGAATATGAAATTGAGCGCATTTTATGCCACCACAGAGCTTCATCATCCCACATGTTCCTGATCTGATGGAAGGGATATTCGGCCAAAGAAGACTTCTGAGTCCCTAAGCAGGACTTGAAACATGCAAAGTCTGCCCTGATGGACTATAAAAACCTTCACCCCACCATCTTTGCTCCTTCACTCCCTTTCATCACCATCTCTACAAATCACCCAAACTGTCAACACTGAACAATGTCTACTTTCACTACCTCTTCTATTTCTTCCCCTTCTCCACTTAGTGACTCTACCTTAGACTTCAACTCTATCCCTTTCATTAAACTGTCCTTAACAGTTCCCTCCCCTGGTTGGGGTTCCACTCTGCTCCCCACTAGAGAACCTACCCCAATGCACTTGGCTATGCTTGCTGCACCTATTCCCCCACCTATCTGCTCTGTCGATGTTCCTAAGTATACCCATCGTCTCTGAGATGATTTCCCCAATGCTATCTATGTCGCTAACCTACAACACTTTGTCACTGACATGGACTTAGCCATCCCCATTGATGCTCACCTTGACATGGGCTCCCCACTCCTTGCTCTATACCGTGCCCAGCTACAGATAGAATGCTTGTCTACCCTAGCTAATTCTTCGAACCATTCGGTTCCCCACTGGGTCCAAACCCTTGCCACTACTCTCCATGATAACCTACAGGGTGACCTAGCCATTCTGGCTTTTCAGATGGGATTCAGGGAATTCCTCCATGACATCAACTGATACATCTGTGAACTTGCTGATCGTAGCCAGTGCCCCTTAGCCTTAATGTGCCCACTTTACCCACCATCCACTCCATCCACTTCCTCCACTGAGCTCACCCCTGCTGAGATCATTGCCTTAGACTGTGCTGAAGCCATTCACACCAGGGGACATGGAATGGTCCCTTTGACCTCTGCACACCCTCATTATGATGACGCATGCTTTAACTGCTGCTGCCTTGGCCACACCTGCCCCCACTGTCCAGTCTATCAATGCCCCTTTTGCCATGCTTGGGCCCTGGGCCATATCCAACAGCACTGCCCCCTTTGTTGCCCATCAACATCCTGGTCTTCTCCTACTTCCAGCTGATCTACTGCTTCCACTAGATCTTCTGGCCCTACCTGTTGTAGAAAACACCTAGGTCCTGTGGGTGGATAAAAAAGGAGTAGTCCGACCTGGTCAGTAGCAAGGGTTAAGGCAGAAGGGTATGAAAGGATCGTCCCAAGGGTAGCAGAAGAGAACAAAAGTAGAAGGATGATGCTTAGGAGTCGTTCCCCAACCAGGTGAGCTCGCACCTGCTGTCCGTGCACTCCTCAAGCTTTAGAGGCTAGTGTAGGACTCTTTCATGGGGGTCCAGCCAGTACTAGGGTGGATAGTTGTATGTAAAGTCACCAATGTCAGTAGGATCTCTTGCCTACAAGCTGGGTAGAGAGAGAAAAGTCCAAAAGGCTTAGGACTATTGTAAAAGGGAGAATGGAAGATGATTTCAAAATGCATAAGACATCCTTTTATAGTCTGGGCATACCTGAGACTCTAAGTAAATTTCACATGCTAATGAAGTCCATAGCAACTGACGAAACATCAAGGATAAGGGGGAGTATAGTAGTCACGAAGGGAGTAAGCCCATTTTGGATAGTAGCACAAACATGGTATAATGGAAGCTAAGAAAAAGATAGTAGGGAAGCACTCACCAATGAGCCTAGGCGCATGAACAGAGAACAAAGGACACATATGGACAGATGCAGACATTCTGGATGGCCACGAAGTATCCTGTGAATGGATAGTAGGTTCCGGGCAGGCTGGATGGTGCAGCTGGATAGGCTGGATGGTCAGCAGGATGGACCGGATGATTAGAAAGCAGAGATGGGCAAATATAAGTGATCCTAGTGTTACGCGTAGCATTGTGAACGTAGATCTGGAACGTCGGATGCGGCCGAGGTTCAATCTGAGGGGGCGGACGACGGGTCGGTCATCAGGTTGAAGGTAAACGAGGGGAGTTCGCTAGGAATCGCCTAGGAACTTACAGAGCACTTCGGGAGTGTGCAGCAACTCAGAGAAGTCCCGGGGGTTGGTTCTAGATACAACGTTAGATTGCGCAGATCAAGAATGAAGACTACTGTACAGGCAGTGGAGGTATAAGTACTCGATATGTACGTAAGCAATGGAAGTCTGTAGAAGCGGACGGAACTACTGCGGATTGGTAAGTACGTATGAGTCAATGGGAAGATAGCAGAGGGATGACGCCGTTGTGAGAGAAACGGCGGAGGAGCAGAGGCTGTCCATGGAAACGTACAGACTGATCAAGAGAGAAGTCCAGAGCCTGTCCTGGTAGGATCCAAAGGAACGGTGTCAGGCCAGAAAGCAGGATAAAGAAGCTGCCAGTTCAGCGAAACAACGAAAATGTAATGTTCCCAGCAGGGGCCGGGATCGGAATAGGCAAAGGAGAAGAGAAAAATGGACCGTCGCAGCAGCACAACCGTAACACCTAGGACTTGGGGGAACATATGATTTCATACATAGGGAGCCCAGGATCCCTACATCCACAAGGGACTTTGATTCTGACTGTCCCCAGTCAGATGCACCTTGATTACGTCAGCCATTTGAAACTCCGCTTAAACGTCACACCCTTGACCTGGTTGGGCCCATTTCTCCTCCATCTCACTCCATCTGCTCAACCAGTCATGTCGGATTGCCTCTCTCAACTCTTCTCCCTCTCCTAGCCTTCAACTGTTCAGCCAGATCCCAAGGATGTTGCCACAAGGGCCATCCAGGACACTACTGAGTGGATCAATATGGTTGTCCTCTCAGCACCAGACAATAAGAAAGACCTGGCTGAAGAGTAGATGCACTGGGTAGGGGAGTGGAATGTGGTGCTGGTGAGTCACATCTGGATTGTCCGTTACCCTCCAACTGATGTTTCTGGGTCTCAGCAAAACCTGTTTGCTGCCATCAAGCACAGTAAGACACTCAACCTTGACATTTCATTTTCCCCTCAGTTGCAAGTAGAGCTGAGGAGCTGTGAGGAGCACCACATCAAGTGAACTGGGGATCATAGCTGGCATTTAGAGGCAGTGTGGCATGAAGCAGAGGAGACAGCAGCCAAAGAATGTGAAGTGGACAGTGCTGGTGACACTCTGGATGTCCCAGCACCCTCTGTGATGACCTGTTTGACTCCCAGTCATGTCGGATCCACCCATTCCATCAAGATGTACATCCAACAGCAGGTGAAGGTAAGTGCTCATGGATTATTGGATGTGATGACTGATGTGGTGCGTTTTCAGCGCCCCCGCCTTGCCATAGAGATGGAAGAGTCCAAGTCTGAGAGTGAGAACAGTTTGAATGAAGATGGCAAGCCCATGGCCACCCCTGTGCCCATTAAGCCCGGTCCAGGTGGACAAGTCACCCATCTGGTTCCATGTGATAAGTGTGCAGTGCAACGTGTCACCTGTGTTGGCATCTCCAGACGTACATGCAATACTTGTATGCACCTCAAGTGCAGGTGCAAGAAGTTGAGTGGCCATCCTAAGGCTGGGAAGGGGAAGGAGAAGGCGAAAGTGGAGGAAAAGGGGAAGGCACCCAGTGAGTAGTGGTACTGTTACGCTTGGCTCGGGTAGAGGCGAGCATAGACTTGGCTGGTGAGACGACGTCGTTAGAAGTGTAGGCTTGACTAGACGTGGGGATATCTAGAGGTGTTGACTTGACTAGAATAGGTGGTTTGAGATTTAGGAGAACGAGAAGTTGAGGAAGGTGGCTAGGTGAACGACGAGACAGACTCGAGGTAGGCGATCTGCTTGGTGTATTGCCAAGTAAAAATAGCTTGGGTTATACATGTGCGTACACTCAGTATTTAAGGAGAAGAGGAAAGTGCACAGACCAAGAGTAAGAAAGGAAACTATCGTCGAGATAGGAAGGGAACGTTGTGGAACAACATCGAAGAAGTATGACTAACTAGAGTGAGAAACACGATAGGGTGGAAGGAGACGATGACTAGTAAATGATGAGTAATATCAGCCAATGAATAGGAAGTGAGTCATTGTAGAGAAAAAGAAAGCGGTGTCCATGGGGAGAAAGAGAAAGAAGGGATGAATCATAACAGGACCAGAGTGGCATGAGCTGAGGAGGAGGGGCAGATGAAACCGTTAGCAAGGTGCTCATCCAGGAAGGTGCAGAGGGACTCTAGCTTGGAAGCAGAGAGCGAGTAGAGAGTACCTAAAGGAGGTGTAGTGCCTTCCTCAAGATTGATCTTCAGATCGTGTTCACAGTGTGGAGGAAGCTGTGAAGCCTTACTCTTGCTGAACACATCTGTGAGGTCATGGTACTTCAGAGGAATCCCAAAAAGATTGATCTTCTCAGGGGAGGTGGAGGAAGCATGAAGGTCAGACTCCTTAGATCAGAGCTGCATGCTAAACTGGACAGAGCCCTGAAGGCGGCAGGCCAGTGCAAAGGCAGGGGCACTGACGAGCACAATCGGTGGGGCTGCATGGTCTCAGAAGCAGAGAGGAGTAGGGGACAGGACAGGGGTAGGAGCGAAAGGTGGAGACAGAGGAGTAGGCGACATCAGAGGTGAGCTCAGGATCACAGGCATGGTCTGTTCAGGTGCACAGAAAGAGATACTGTTGGAAACCCAGTCAATCAACAGATTGTGGCAGGCCAGCCAGTTGTGTCCTAGAACAAGGGAACAGGATCTATCTAGCAGAGTGACATAAAATGTTGTCAGAGTGATATCACTGGACTCGAAGTGGATCAACAAGTTGATCACTTGGGTAATGGTAGAGTTGGTCGTCCTGTCAAAGAGGCAGAGTTGAAGTGGAGGGACGGAGTAAGGGGAAAGTCTATAATCATTAACAAAGAAAGTGTCTATAAAACAATTGGAGGAGCCTGAGTCTACAAGCGTGGAAAACAAAGGGATGTCATAGGATAGAATGGAGATGGAGGGCATGAGAGAGTGGGGGTCAGAAAGAGCAGATGCGTTGAGACAAACCTCCTTGAGTGCATGGGCAGAGTCAACACAACCTTGATTCTGTGCGGAGTCATTGAGGTCACAGACTATTTTTTTGCCTCTGTGCTGGAGGCCTCCGGTTTGGCTTCCAGAGGGGTGGTCTGGGCAGCATGAGCCTTGGATGCTTAGGACGAGGACTTAGAACAGTCCTTCACCATATGGTCATCCTGACCACAGAACATACATAGCTTGTTATCAAAGCGGCACTTGCACTCAGCTGCAATGAATTTGCTGTCCTTGCCCAACTTCGACAAAAGGTCAGGCTTGGAGGTGGAGGTGGAGGTACCAGAGTTGGGGTTTCCAGTCTTGGAGTCCCTTGAGCCAAAGCTCTTGGGCTTGTCAGAGGTGCAGGTAGTGTCGAATGATGTGTCAGACTTGCTGCTCTTTGGTAGCTGGTTCCCGGAGTTGGATCCAGACGCTCTATTCACCTGGTTGACCTCCTCCTTGTGCTCCCAGTAGCGATGGTCGATCTGCTGCGCAAGAGTGCGGAGATCATAGAGATTGCTGGGCTTGCCTTGATGAGACAGCTCATCCTTGATGCAGTCAGGTAGTCCATTGTAGAAGCTATGGTGGAGCATGCCAGGACCCCATTCCTGGACTTGGCTCACTAGCCTGTTCCAATGGACTATATAGTTGGAGATCTGCTGTGTGTCCTTCATGTGGAGATGCTTGAGCTGAGCTTCCACGTCTGCAATGGGGTCATGAGGTCCAAAATTGGACTGGAGCTCAAAAAGGAAGGCCTCCCAACTATCCATCCAGAGCGGACAGAATTGCAGAGGTCCTGCTCCGAGCAGGTCCGGTTTGAAGTACTTGAGGGCCACGCCCTTCAGGTAGGATTGAGCGAACATAATCTTCACACATTCTCGGTGGAAGGCCTTGGGGTTCGCTTGGAAGTTCAGCTCACACTGAACTACAAAAGAGTGGAGCTTCTTGGGGTCCAGACCATCAAACAGATCTGGTTCCCAGATTTTGGTCTTGTTGGTATAGTCGGATGACCAGCAGCATAGTGCCTGCCATGTCATGTCTCAAATAGCATCAGCTAGCTGGTTGAAGGGCTCAAAGCCCAGGGGTACATCATTGGGGTCATTGTCATCTTCATCAAGAAAACCATGCTCCAGGTCTTCCAGTTCCAAGTCAGAAGGATTGGAGTGGTCAGACAGAGGCTCATCATCTGGGCCATCCAGATGCATAGGAGGCGGCATGAATGGGTCTTCTTTGATTTCCTCAATGTGTGACTCCAGTAGTGGAGTTAGCAGGGACATGTAGGGGCTGTAGGATGTGATGCAACAATGATGAGTGGAGATAGTCAGGTTGGTGTCTCTCCATGCCATGAGGTTGGGAGGTCGGCGGGGCGCAGAGGAAATGGAAGGGTTGATGTCTCCTTGAGCTGTAAGGCTAAAGAAGTCACCATGGATGGTGCAAGTGGACCCGAAGGCCAACTCAAGTTGTTCATGATGAGTGGTAGTACATGACATCTAAAAAAGAAATGGGAGCGAGCAAATACAAGAGTGAGTTCAAATATACTGTTAAACTCAGATCCTCCTGGGGGAAGTCCAGAATGTCAGAGTGTCAGAGATACCGAGGATAGTATGGAGCGAGTCGGAGAGGGGTGAGGACTCTTGGCGCGGAACTTATGTGTCACGCCCTTGTACTCACAGTTCTCAGAGTCAAAGGTCAAAGAGGAGAGTCTGGAGACTCAAGTGCAGGAGAACAGGAGGTAGTTAAATCAATATTTGAACTGAGTATCTACAGTGAATAGTACAGGGTTTATATACTCTGGAGTTACACCAGATTGCTAAGCCGGAACGGAGTGTTTGAAACGACTAGCCCCTCAGGACCAACCGCTTACCCTTAGAATCAAGTAAGAGGCCTTGGACGGATAGCAGAATCTCTCTAGGATTGGCTAGGAAACTCCAAGAGAACAAGACTAGGGAAAATCCTAGTGCTTGTCCTTGGCCTTTATATACTGGT
>JBBPTZ010000631.1:0-17458 GCA_038094315.1 Phylloporus cf. tubipes
CTAATACAAACGGAGTAAGTAGAACAAGGATATACAAAAGAGGAACGGGAATGGTCTGAGGGTCAGGTGACCTGAGGATAGGAGAAATCACACCGGAGTTGGTGTGGAGTTGAGGAGTGGAGACTGGAGTTGGACTTGTAAAAGCAGCATATGACAGTATCCCCCTCTTAGGCCTGAACCCCTGAAGGCCTTGTGGATAATGCGCGCTTGGAACAATGCGGACTAAGCGGACTAAGCGGAATAAGCGGTCGGATGTGGAGTCCAAAATTATACCCATATAAGTCCAACACGGGGCAGACTTGCTCTTTACTTTCAACCACCATCATCACCGGCATCCACAACATGTCTACTACCCCCAACTCCATCGCCGATATCATGGACTGGGACGATGCCCGGATCGCTGAGCATGACAATGATGATGAGACAACTGCCGACACCAAGTACGCAAAGAGGAAGCGGCGAGCAAAGGCGAGGAAGAAGGAGGAGGTGAGGAAGAAGGAGGCAGAGGCAGAGGCGGCGAGAGAGGTGGCGGAGGAAGTGGCGCAGAAGGCAGCGCTGGTGGAGGCACAAAGGCAGGCGGCAGAGGTGTCCATGAAATTGCGGGTAAGTACCAACCGTTCTGAGGTGAGCAGGGCTAACATAGTGTAGGCCCAAGAGGTGACGGCACAGCAGCGTCGTCAAGACAAGGGGAAGGCGGTGGTGAGAAAGCCGTTGCCAGTGTGCTGGAGGTGCGAGGCGCACGGACTCGACTGTGAGGTCGGGTCAGGTAAGTCTTCGTCCTGTGTGGCATGCCAGGAGGCGAAGGCAAAGTGCGAGAGGCTGGGGGAGGAGAAGCCGGAGCAGAAGAGGGTAAGGGGGATGGAGGACAACGGAGAACGGAGGAAGAAAAGGAAGAAGGGGTTGGAGGAGGAGGGAACGCCGGTGGCGGAACCAAGCAGCAGAGGGGACGTGGTCGCAGCAGGGTTGCATGCGATCGTGGAGGTGATCCACGGGCTTCGCCAGTCGATCGACGACCAGAACAAACGACTGCAGAGGCAGGCAAATGTGCTGGCACGCTTCGTCGAGATGACCGAGGAGCGGCTGTTCCCGGAACGGGAGGAGGTGTGGGAGGTCATGGAGAAGAGGCTGGCGAAGGAAGCGGCGGAGGAGCTGGAGGTGCTCAGCGACTCCGGGGTGGACCTGGCAGAGGTGTAGGAAAGGGGAAAAAGAAGTAGTATTAGAACTTCTTGTTTCTTTTAAATCAAGTTTCTTCTGGCGCAGGAACTTGGAGTGAAGACGGAGTGGATCAGGCGGAGTGGGGACCGGGCTTGTCCAGGTAATAGGAATGATAATCCCGGACAAGGTCGGTGGCATGTTCAAGTTCCGTGGCTAAGAGCCATGAGGTCTCTTTGTCGGTGCCTTCATATCCGGACCAGTGGACTAAGTACAGGAGTTTGCAGTTGTGCCTCCTTCGATCGATCTTTGAGTCGAGGACTTCTGCTATCTCATATTCTAGTTCGCCCTCAACCTCAACCGGAGGCAGCAGAGGTTGAGTCTGGTTCGGAATAGTGTTCGGAATGGCAGGTTCGAGTTGAGAGACGTGGAATACGGAATGGACGGACTTCATGGAGTCAGGGAGGCGAAGAGTAAAGGAGTGCATGCCGGCCTTGGCAATGATAGGGTACGGGCCGAGATTCTTTTCCGACGACTTTTTGGAGGGGCGTGTTGAGCGGAAATACTTGGCCTTGACAAAGACCTGGTCGCTGACTTGGAAGTCCGGCACCAGAGATCGTTTGGCATCGGCTGGTCCTTGGTAGCAGACTTGCGCAGCAGCAATTTCTTCGCGGAGGTATTCATGTAGGGAGTTGAGGTTGGCTGTATACTCCATAGCCCTCAAGGAAGTGAGGTCCTTCTCTGGATGGACAGTGATGTTCGGGTGGTAACCCTTGTTGGCGAAGAACGGAGAAACACCAGTAGTAGCATTCAGAGTGTTGTTGTAAGAGAACTCCGCTAGTGGCAGGAGTTCAGACCAGTTGTCCTGTTGGTAGTTGCAATAAACTCGCAAATACTGTTCCAGGGTCTGGTTCATGTGCTCGGTCTGTCCGTCACCTTCGGGGTGGTATCCAGAGGTGAAGTGGAGACGGATGTCTAGGGCCTTTCCTAAAGAACGGAAAAAGTGGGATACAAACTCGATTCCTCGATCAGAGGTGACATGGGAGGGAACTCCGTGCTTGGAGAACATATGGAGGAGGAACAGCTTGGCCAACTCTGAAGAAGTGATCTTGTCATTGGTCGGAATAAAGATGCACTGTTTGGTGAGGCGGTCAACAATGACGAGGATTGTGGTGAAGCCAGAGGAGGCAGGAAGCTGTTCGATGAAGTTCATGGAGATGGAGTTCCAGGGTTTTTCGGGGATGGGGAGTTGTTTCAGGAGCCCGTACAGCTTGTGTCTAGGGATCTTGGTGTGAGAGCAAGCTGTACACGAGGAAACATACTCCTTGACAAAGGTTCAGATTCCAAGCCAGGTGTACTCTCTCCAGATCAGTTCCAGGGTGCGGTTCTGACCGAAGTGACCGGAGACAGGGTGGTCATGCTTGAAGCAGAGTACACGTAGGTGAAGATCATTGGAGTCCGGGACGTAGATGCGGTCATTGAGGCGGAGGAAGCCATCAGGATCGACGGACCAGCGGGAGTCGGTGGAGGGTGACTCAGAGAGATGGATAGAGGCAAGGGGATCGGAGGGGAGAGCGGAAAGAATGTCGTTGTGGAGTTTCTCCTGGTCGAACATGGCACTAGCCCAGAGTACTGGGGACTCGAGGTAGGTAGTCCAGAGGGATGACGTGAGCTGTTCCTGGGTGAAAATGGGGCAGAAATTGTGGGGATTGACGTGAGCGTAGTCCTTATCCCCCTCTTTTGGGTAGACGTCCCATCATCTAGTTAAAGCGTCAGGCTTTGCTCCGAGACGTTCAGGGCGGAAGCAGATGACCATGTTAAACTGGGAGAGGAACTCCGACCACTGGGCCTGCCAGCGGGTGAGGAGCTTGGTCGTGGCGAAATACTCAAGATTTTTGTGGTCCGTGACAACGTCTACTGGAGAGGCGGAGCCCTCTAGGTAGTGACGCCATGTCTGGAAGGCCTCGTGGATAGTGAGTAGCTTCTTGTTGTGGGTGTCATAGTTGAGTTCCGCGGAGTGGAGCGTCCTGGAGTAGTAGCCGACGGGGCGGATTTCCTCGTCCGTGCAATGGATGGAGAGGATACCCGCGATTGCGTAGTTGGAGGCGTCGGTTTCTACAATGATGGGAGCGTCTAGAACCCAATGGGTGAGGATAGGAGTGGAGGTGAATGCCTCCTTGAGGTTGCGGAAGGCAGTTCGACAGGCGTCGGAGAACTACCACGGAGTGCCCTTGCGGGTGAGGCGAGTGAGCGGAACGACGATGTGGGAATAATTATGAATGAAATGCTGGTAGAAGTTTGCGAATCCGAGGAAGGACTGGACATCACGGACCTTCCAAGGTTCCGGCCAATCCTTGATAGCTTTGACTTTCTCCGCAGACATGGTCAGTCCGGCCGGAGACAGGATATAGCTGAGGTATTCAGTGGTGTCCGTATGGAACTCACATTTTTCTGGCTTGGCGTATAGCCCATGTTTCCGGAGACGACAGAGTACTTCCTGGACATGCTCCTTATAAGCAGCCTTGTCTGAGGAGAAGATGAGGATGTCATCAAGGTAGACTATAACGTAGACATCTAGGAGGTCAGCGAAGATAGTGTTGATAAACCGCTGGAACGCTGCCGGGGCATTCGTAAGTCTGAACAGCATTACGAGCCACTCATACGACCCATATCGCGTTCGGAATGACGTTTTCCATTTGTCACCCTCAGCAATCCGGACAAGGTGGTAGGCATGCCGGAGGTCGATCTTGGTGTAGATGTTGGCGCGGCTCAGAGCGTCGAGGAGGTCGGAGATGCGGGGAAGTGGGTAGCGGTCTTTCTTCGTGATTCTGTTGAGTCCACGGAAGTCGACACAAAGGCGGAGCGAACCGTCCTTCTTGCGGACAAACAGGACCGGAGAAGCATGAGCCGAGGAGGAGGGGCGGATGAAACCGTTTGCTAGGTGCTCGTCCAGGAAGGTGCGGAGGGACTCGAGCTCGGAAGCAGAGAGTGAGTAAAGAGTACCTAAAGGAGGCATAGCACCTTCCTCAAGATCGATCTTTAGATCGTGTTTGCGGTGTGGAGGGAGCTGAGAGGCTTTGCTCTTGCTGAACATGTCTGTGAGGTCATGGTACTCTGGAGGAATTCCGGAGAGGTCAATCTTCTCAGGGGAAGTGGAGGAAGCGCGGAGGTCGGACTCCTTAGGTCGGAGCTGCATGCTAAACTGGACAGAGCCCTGAAGGCGACAGGCCAGTGCGAAGGCAGGGGCACTGACGAGCGTGATCGGTGGGGCTGCACGGTCTCGGAAGCAGAGAGGAGTAGGCGACAGGACAGGGGTAGGAGTGGAGAGTGGAGACGGAGGAGTAGGCGACATCGGAGGTGCCATAGGAGGTAAGTCCGTAGGCAGTGGAAGTGAGCTCGGGGTTGCAGGCATGGTCTGCTCGGGTGCACAGAAAGAGATACTGCTGGAAACCCAGTCAATCAACGGATTGTGGCAGGCCAGCCAGTTGTGTCCTAGAACAAGGGAACAGGATCCATCGAGCGGGGTGACATAGAATATCATCGGAGTGATGTTGCCGGACTCGAAGCGGATCGACAAGTCGATTGCTTGGGTAATGGTAGAGTTGGTTGTCCCGTCGAAGAGGCGGAGTTGAAGCGGAGGGACGGAGTAAGGGGAAAGTCCATGATCATTAATGAATGAAGTATCTATAAAACAGTTGGAGGAGCCTGAGTCTACAAGCACAAAAAACGAGGGGATGTCATAAGAGAGAACGGAGACGGAGGGCATGAGAGAGCAGAGGTCAGAAAGAGCGGACACATTGAGATGAACCTCTTTAAGTGCATGGGTGGAGTCAACGCAACCTTGATTCCATGCGGAGTCATCGAGGTCACAGACTATTTTTTCGCCTCCATGCTGGAGGCCTCCGGTTTGGCTTTCGGAGGAGCGGTCTGCGCAGCACGAGCCTTGGATGCTCAGGAGGAGGACTTAGGACAGTCCTTCATCATGTGGCCGTCCTGGCCACAGAACATGCAGAGCTTGTTATCAAAGCGGCACTTGCACTCGGCCGCAGTGAGTTTGCCGTCCTTGCCCAACTTTGACGAAAGGTCGGGCTTGGAGCCGGAGGAAGAGGAGCCGGAGTTACCGGTGGGCTTGGAGTCCCTCGAGCCAGAGCTCTTGGGCTTGTCGGAGGTGCAGGTAGTGTCGGATGATGATGTGTCAGATTTGCTGCTCTTTGGCGGCTGGTTCCCGGAGTTGGATTCAGACGCCCTATTCGCCCGGTTGATCTCTTCCTTGCGCTCCCAGTAGCAATGGTCGATCTGCTGCACAAGAGTGTGGAGGTCATAGAGATTGCCAGGCTTGCCTTGTCAAGACAGCTCATCCTTGATGCGGTCGGGTAGTCTGTTGTAGAAGCTACGGCGGAGCGTGCCGGGGCCCCATTCCCGGACTTGGCTCGCTAGCCTGTTCCAATGGACTATATAATTGGAGATCCGCTGCGTGTTCTTTATGTGGAGATGCTCAAGCTGAGCTTCTGCGTCTGCAACGGGGTCATGCGGGCTGAAATTTGACTGGAGCTTGAAAAGGAAAGCCTCCCAGCTATCCATCCAGAGTGGACAGAATTGCAGAGGGGCTGCTCTGAGCAGGTCCGGTTCGAAGTACTCGAGGGCTACGCCCTTCAAGTAGGATTGGGTGAACATGATCTTGGCGCGTTTGCGGCGGAAAGCCTTGGGGTTCGCTTGGAAGTTCAGCTCGCACTGAACTATGAACGGACGGAGTTTCTTGGGGTCCAGACTGTCGAATGGGTCTGGCTCCCGGACCTTAGTTTTGTTGGTAGAGTCAGATGACCGGTGGTGGAGTGCCTGCCTGGTCATATCATGGATAGCATCGGCGAGTTGGTTGAATGTTACGGTTGTACTATTGCGCCAGTCCGTCTTTCTTTTCTCTTTCACCTACTCTGACCCAGGCCCTTGCTGGGAGCACTACCTTTTCATTGTATTGCTGAACCGGCAGCCCCTTTATCCCGCTTTCTGGCCTGACACCATTCCTTCGGATCTTACTGGAACAGGCCCCAGACTTTATGATTGATCTTTCCATACGTTTCCATGGACAGCCTCCACTCCTTCGCTGTTTCTCTCATAACGGCGTCATCTCTCCACTACCTTCCCATTGACTCATACGTACTTACCAATCTGCAGTAGTTCCGTCCGCTTCTACGGACTTCTGTTGCTTATGTACACATCGAGTACTTATACCTCCACTGCCTGTACAGTAGTCTCCATTCTTGATCTATGCAATACTAGCGTCGTATCTTGAACCACCCCAGGACTTCTCTTAGCCGCTGCATGCTACTGAAGTGCTCTGCAAGTTCCTAGGTGATTCCTAGCGAACTCCCCTCATTTACCTTCGACCCGACGACCAACCCGTCACCTGCATCCTCGGACTGAACCTCGGCTGCGTCCGATGTTCTGGATCTACGTTCGCGACACTACGCGTAACATTGAAGGGCTCAAAGCCCAGAGGTACGTTGTTGGGGTCATTGTCGTCTTCGTTGGGAAAGCCCTGTTCTGGGTCTTCCGGTTCCGAGTCGGAAGGGTCGGAGTGGTCGGACGGAGGCTCATCACCTGGGCCATCCGGATCTGTAGGGGGCGGCGCAAATGGGTCTTCTTTGATCTCCTCAATGTGTGACTCCGGTAGTGGAGTCAGCGGGGAAGTGTAGGGGCCGTAGGGTGTGACACGACAACGATGAGCGGAGATAGTCGGGTTGGTGTCTCTCCACACCGTGGGGTTGGGAGGTTGGCAGGGCGCGGAGGAGATGGAGGGGTTGGCGTCTCCTCAAGCCATTAGGCTAAAGAAGTCACTGGGGATGGTGCGAGTGGAGCCGAAGGCTGACTCCAGCTGCTCGCGACGAGTAGTAGTGCAGGACATCTATGAGAGAGGACAGGAGCGAGCGAGTACAAGAGTGAGTTTGAATATACTGTTAAACTTGGATCCTCCTGGGGGGAAGTCCAGAGTTTCGGAGTGTCAGAGGTACTGAGGGGTACGGGGCGAGTCGGAGAGGGGCAAGGACTCTTGGCACAGGACTTATGTGTCACGCCCTTGTACTCGCAGTCCTCGGAGTCGGAGGTCAGAGGAGAGTCTTTAGGGACTCAAGTGAGGGAAGACAGGAGGAAGTTAATTCGATATTCGAACTGAGGAAAGTACAGAGTGAAGTACATAGTTTATATACGTCCGGAGTTACACCGGATTCATAAGCCGGAACAGAGGGTTACTGGAGTATTACAAATATTAGTAAGACAGAACTAGGAATGAGTAAGATGGGAACGTATATACCGGAGTACCGGAGCTGTGCGAAGCACAGGTCTATCGGGAGGGAACAAGAAGCAAAACTAATACAAACGGAGTAAGTAGAACAAGGATATACAAAAGAGGAACGGGAATGGTCTGAGGGTCAGGTGACCTGAGGATAGGAGAAATCACACCGGAGTTGGTGTGGAGTTGAGGAGCAGAGACCGGAGTTGGACTTGTAAAAGCGGCATATGATATTGCCCTTGATTCATACAATGTTCTTGTGATACATTTCTATGCTTTCTGTTATGATAGATTTGGGTAGGGACTAGCATAGTCTTGTATAACAAAGGATAAAAGGACAAAGATAACCCTGGGGCTTTTTCAAAGGCTCAAGTGGTGTCTGTGACTATTAGTTGAATTGACACATGATAACCCTTATCAAAAGGTCAAAGGTATAAAGGTGCTGTGCAATGACAATAGCCAAAGCAATATGGAGTCCACTCAAAAGTAGAATTAAAACTTGGGCAAGGGAATCCTTAGCACTAAAACAATCCAACAAACAGAATATTTGCTATAGGCTACTTATATCAAACAAGAAAGAAAAGTAGGCAACAGGTTTCTCCATATGAGGGGAAAAACCAAAAGGACAAACTGAGGTCCTTTGGCTGGCACTGGGCTGTTTATATACTACCAGAGTATATACATCAGTTTGTATCTAATTTATAGATATTGTATATCTATATAAGTTCATATAATGTGTACAATGCATGAATTAGAAGAAATGAAAGCATAAAAAGTATACCATAAAAATGCTACATGGATCAAGGATAAGACATGAGGCATAGAAGCATAGAAGCATATTACCAAAGGGCTATGTATTGGAAAGGGTTAAAGTGCTGCCTCATAATAAGGGCTATAACTACAGAAAAAAAAATAATAATAGATTATTATTATATGTTATGTAGTATAAGAGCAAAGTCTAAAAGGATATCACCATTGAGGCAATTGTGATAAGATGTGAAGTTGAAGATCATGTGTTTGATAAGATACTATAAAAAATAAGATAAGAAAAAAAAAAGTACTAAATCCATTGGGTATCATCTGTAACAAGCTATTATGCAAAGTGTGTACAAAGAGGCTTGTTAATGTCAAGGGTCACTGACATTCAACATAGTGGTAGATTTGAAGGGAAACAAGGGGTGTGCTCAAGGGGGAGGTCTTGGCACTAGCAAAGTGACTCAAGAGCATGCAAATGCTTACAAAGATCCAAAGGAGTGAGACTAGAAAATATGCTTGTATTACATAAATCAAGAATGAGTTCTATGGTACATGGCAGCAAGGTTTATATATAGTATATACTAGTGCTTAGCTAATTTGGTAGAAGGATTAAGAATGTGAAAGAATGACTGCAGATTAGCTAAGTACTGCAAAATATAAAATGAAGTGGGAAAACAAGACTGTTGTGAGAAAAATAGCTAAATAGAAAAGCTGTCCATGAAAAGCAGAAGGAGAGGAATAGAACAATACCAATGACTCCTTCTAGTAGGATCTGAAGGAATGGCATGAGATCAAGAAACTAGGTAGAGATGCTGTTGGTTCAGCAATACAACAAATAGATAATGCTCCCAACAAGAGTCAGGGTCAAAATAAGAGAAGATGAAAAGAAGAATGGACTGATGCAATAGCACAACCAAGGGAAATAAGAATAAAAGAAGGTTATGAAATGTTAAAGAACATTTATAACTAAGTATTTAAAAGATAACAAGATAAATGTGAGCAAATGGAAAGAAACTGATTACTAGTCAAATGGCTATTGGAAGATAAGTGTTATCTGATATCATAGTAATCAGCTGAAAGAGATAAGCATCCAACATGTCACTAAAATAGGCAAAGATAAAGCATAGTAAAGTGAAAAGAAAAGAAACCATAACACTTCCATTCTTTCTAATCCATGTATAGTATGCATGCCATGCTTCTATCTTTTCTAATACATGCATATGCCATATGCTATACTTTCTTTTTATTCCCTTAGAACCTTATAGCTGTTCCCTTATGGTAATGCATGCATTGCACATATTGCATGAACATATCCAGTAGCATATCTATAGATCATGGACAAATATGTACATACTGGCTATATCATGAACTGGTTCCCCACTATCTTTAACTCTAGAAGGAGCATGTCCATCAAATGTCTGATGCTAGAAGGGCCAGAGGTTTGGGAGAATCATGGGAACTCAGTCCAGAGATTCCTCAGAGTATGTGGGAGTTTCATGAATCCATAGAAGCACACTGGAAGGTTGAGGTCAGAGTTAGCATGGAACAGGGTCTGAGAGGATAGGACTTAGTGCAAGACTTATGTGTCACACCTTCATGCACTGTTGTGTCCTAATTTCAGAGCAGAGGTGCAGAGGTGGATCATAGGGGAGTGTGGGGATGAACCATAAGGACAGGAGTGTAGTAAGGGAGTAAGGGAGTGTGGACAGAGTTTGTCAAGTGGAAAGTCAAGGGGCAGACATGAAGAGACAGGGGGTGTTATAGTCAATATTCAAACTAAGGAATTTATGTGGTAAAGTATATAGTTTATGTACTTCTGGAGTTGCACTGGATTTCTAATATGGAATGAAAGATAGCCAGAGTATTAGAAATGATTAATAAGTCAGAATGAAGTGGAACAGAGTATTAGCAAGCATGAATAATATGAACAGGAATGTACTGGAAGCTGGAGCTATGCAAAGCACAGGTTCATTAGAGAGGGACAGAAAGTGGAGCTATATAATACTAAAAGGATTAACATAACATGGAACAGAGAACAAGAGGAGACAGAAGAAGATATGAAAAGGTCCAAGGGTTAGGTAATGAGAAAACAGAGAGAAATATCCAGAGTTGGCATGGAGTTGAGTTGGAAGTCCAAAGTTGGACTTGCTGGAGAATGGTATATAACAGGCTGGTAGTATATATATAGTCATACTTAGTCATACTTCCTATTTTGTATAAATATCTTGAATCTTTACTGAGTTTGAATAGGACTTTAAAACATCCTTAAACCATTACCACTACCATCTTAGCATTATTCAATATTCCACCAGGTATATACCAGTTCTTACCAGTTCTGTTATATATCATCTTCCAGCAAGTCCAACTCTAGACTTCTGACTCAACTCCATGTCAACTCTAGGTGTTTCTCTCCATCCTCTCATTACCTGACCCTTGGACCTTTCTATATCTCCTTTTGTCTCCTCTTGTTCTCTGTTCCACATTATATTAACTCTTTTAGTATTAGCTCCACTTTTTGTCCCCCTCCAATGAACCTATGCTCTGCACAGCTCCAGCTTCCAGTACATTCCTGTCCATATTATTTATGCTTGCTAATACTCTGTTCCACTTCATTCTGACTTATTAATCATTTCTAATACTCTGGCTATCTTTCATTCTGTATTAAAAATCCAGTGCAACTCTAGAAGTATATAAACTATGTACTTTACCATATAAATTCCTCAGTTCAAATATTGACTATAATACCCCCTGTCTCTCCATGTCTGCCCCTTGACTTTTCACTTAACAAACTCTCTATCCACACTCCCTTACTCCCCTACTATACTCCTGTCCTTATGGTTCATCTCCACACCTTCCTATGATCCACCTTCATACCTCTGCTCTGAAATTAGAACATGACAGTATATAAGGGCACAACACATAACTCTAATCTTGACCTCCCAGTGTGTTCCTATGGATTCATGGAACTCCCATGTACTTTGAGGAATCTCTGGACCAAATTCACACAGTTCTCCCAGACCTCTGGCCCTCCTAGCATTGGACATCTGACAGACATGCCCCCCCAGGAGTTAAAGACAGTGGGAAACTGGTTTGTAACAAGTTCCTTTCCTCAGTCCCCAGTGGTCACTATGTGATAGTTGGCAGATATCCATTATTGCAACATTCCCTGTACAATACATCTATAGTACTATATAGTGCTGTAATGGTGCTATCACTTATGTAATGTAATAATGCTGTCATGCAATGCTACTCCTGAGAAACTGTGCAAAAAAAAATGATTTACAAATGTGGGCTAAACATCTACTGTGCATATGGCCTGGCTGCAACTATGCAGTCCACCAATGGATGCTTGAATGTACAAAAAAAAATTTACTAAGATATGCAAATTTTACTGATCCCAATGTTAAATCCATGACTGCTTGTGTTATGTAAAGCATATACAAAGAGCTTGGAATGTCAAAAGTAGGGTCAATGTTCAGTCCAGTGTTGGTCCAAGGCAAGAAGTGGTGTGCATAAGGGGAAGGCCTTAGCACTAGCAAAGCAACTCATAGAGGTTCAAAGGGTTGAGACAAGATAATATACTGGTATGTATTGCATAGATCAAGAATAGAGTGTAATGTACATGCAGTGATGGTTTATATATCCAAGTAGTATGTAAGCAAGAGAATGCAATAGAACTGCATAGTACAACTGTGGAATGAGTAATACTACTGTGGAACATGGAAGTGATATGGGAAAATAAGGCCATCATAAGAGAGACAGCCAAGAAGATAAGTTGTTCACAGAATAATATGGAAACAAAGAGAATAATACTGGAACCCCTACCAGTAGGATCCAAAAGAACAGTGTGGGATCTAAGAAATAAGGTAAAGGTGCTGCCAGTTCAGCACAATGACAAAGAGTTAATATTCCCAGCCAGGACACAGATTGGAATAAGAGAAAGAAAAGATGAACACAGACTAATGTAGTGTTAAACTCAGATCCTCCTGGGGGGAGTCCAGAGTTTTAAAGTGTCAGAGGTACTGAAAGGAGTATGAAGTGGGTCAGAGAGAGGTGAGGACTCTTGGTGCAGGATGTATGTGTTGTGCCCTTGTATTTATGGTCCTCAGAGTCGGAGGTCAGAGAGGAGAGTCTAGAGACTCAAGTGTGGGAGGACAGGAGGAAGTTAAATTGACATTCGAACTGAAGTATCTACAGCAAATATTATAGGGTTTATATACTCCAGAGTTATACTGGATTTCTAAGCTGGAATGGACTATTACCAGAGTATTGGAAATATTAGTAAAACAGAACTAGGAAATGAGTAAGATGGGAATGTGTATACCGGAGTACCGGAGCTGTGCAAAGCACAAGTCTATTGGAAGGAACAAGAAGTGAGACTAATACTAAAAGAGTAAGTGAGAACAAGGATATACATATGAGTAGTGGAAATGGTCTGAGGATCAGGTGACCCAAGGATAGGAGAATAACTCTGGAGTTGGTGTGGAGTTGAGGAGCAGAGACTGGAGTTGGACTTATAAAAAGCAGCATATGACAGTATCCCCTTCTTAGGCCTAAATTCCTGAAGGCCTTGTGGATAATGTGCACTTGGAACAATATGGACTAAGTGGACTAAGCAGAATAAGTGGTCAGGTGTGGAGTCCAAAATTATACCCATATAAGTCCAACATGGGATGGACTTGCTTCTTAACTTCTAACCACTACCATCATCAACCAACCACAACATGTCCACTGCCATGACTACTCCATCCCTCACTGACATCACGGAGTGGGAAGATGCTCAGATCACCAAGCATGAGAATGACAATGAGGAGACAGCTGACACCAAGTACACAGAGCGGAAGTGTTGAGCAAAGATGGGGAAGGAGAAGGAGGCACAAAGGAAAGTGGTGGAGGAGGAGGTGAGGAGGGTAGTAGAGGAGGCAGTGAAAGTAGTGGTGGAAGAGGAAGCATGGCAGGTTGCTGAGGCGGAGACACAGCATGTTTTGGAAGAGGGTTGACAGAGGTTGGAGGAGGCGAGACAACAGGTGGCAAAAGCAGCAGCAGAGATCTTGGTGAAGGTGTAAGAGCAAATGGAGGATGAGGCTGCCAGGAAGAGGGTAAGTATCCATTCACCTGAGTCAAGCCAAGCTAACAACAGAGTAGGCCTGCAATATTGTGGCACAACAACAGCATTGTGAAGAAAAGGGGAAGGCAGTGATGAGGAGGCTGCTGCCGGAGTGTCAGAGGTGCGAGGCCTGGGGGCTCAAGTATGAGCTTGGGTTGGGGAAGTCCTTGGCATATGTAGCATGCCAAGAGGTGAAGGTGAAGTGTGAGCAGCCAGGGGAGGAGAAAGTGGAGTGGAAGAGAACAAGAAAGACAGAGGACAAAGGTGAACAGAGAAAAAAGAGAAAGAGGGGTTCAGATGAGGAGGAGGCGCCGGAGGCGGGGCTGAGCAGTGGAGGGGACACAGTTGCAATGGGGTTGCACATGATTGCAGAGGCAATCCATGGGCTTCACCAGATGATTGACGACCAGAATGATTGATTGCAGAGGCAGATGAACGTGTTGGTACACTTTGTTGAGATAACTGAGGAGCAGCTGTTCCTGGAATAGGAGGAGGTATGGGAGGTCATGGAGAAGAGGCTGGTGAAAGAAGTGGCAGAGGAGTTGGAGGTCCTCAGTGACTCCAGGGTGGACCTGGTGGAGGTGTAGGAAAGGACTTATAGTAGTGTAGATAGCCCTTTCTTTTCTTTTTTAATCAAGTGTTTGGCATGAACCACAGAGTGAATTAAGTGGAGTATGGACTGGGCTTGTCCAGATAGCAGGAATGGTAGTCCCAGACAAGGTTGGTGGCATGCTCAAGTTCTGTGGCTAAGAGCCATGAAGTCTCTTTGTCAGTACCCTCATATTCAGACCAGTGGACTAGGTACAGGAGTTTGCAGTTGTGCCTCCTTCGATCGATCTTCAAGTCAAGAACTTCTGCTATCTCATATTCTAGTTCACCCTCAACCTCAACCGGAGGCAGCAGAGGTTGAGTTCAGTTCGGAATAGTGTTCGGGACAGCAGGTTTGAGTTGAGAGATGTGGAATATGGGGTGGATAGACTTCATGGAGTCAGGGAGACAAAGAGTAAAGAAATATGTGCCAGCTTTGGCAATGATAGGGTATGGGCCAAGGTTCTTTTCCACCAACTTTTTGGAGGGGTGTGTTGAGCAGAAATACTTAGCCTTGACAAAGACCTGGTCACCGACTTGAAAGTCTGGCACCATAGATCACTTAGCATTGGCCAGTCCTTGGTAGTGGACTTGTGTGGCAGCTATCTCTTCACGGAGGTACTCATGGAAAGAATTGAGGTCAGCTGTATACTCCATAGCTCTAGAGGAGATGAGCTCCTTCTCTGAATGGACTATGATGTTCAGGTTATAGCCCTTATTGGCAAAGAACAGAGAAACACCAGTGGTAGCGTTCAGAGCATTATTGTAGGTGAACTCTGCTACATCAGCAAAACCCTAATTATACCCCAGGCTGTACAGAGTTACAGCATATTACAGTATTACTACAGATTACTACAGAACACAGCCGAAAATGGCATATTGATTACAGCAGCTGACAGCTCGACAGCCGAGAAATATAACAGGACCCTGGCATCACATCATGTCACAGTTCGTCACAGTGGAACACATCAGCTCGGCGGCACAGAGTGACAGCAGTATAGCCGAGTGATGTGACAGGCACCTGGCCCCACAACATGTCATAGGTCATCATGGTACGGCACACCAGCTCGACGGCACAGTGTTACGGTTGTACTGTTGCGCCAGTCAGTTTTTCTCTTCTCTTTCGCGTACTCCGACCCCGGCCCTTGCTGGGAACATTACTTATTCGTCGTATCGCTGACCCAGCAGCTCCTTTACCCCGCCTTCTGGTCAGACGCCGTTCCTTCTAGTCCTACCGGAACTGACCCCGGGTATTTTCCTTGATCCCTTCATACGTTTCTATGGACAGCCCTTTCTCCTCCGCTGCTTCTCTCACAACGGCGTCGTCGTTCCGCTTTGTTCACATCGACACATACGTATTGACTCATCCGCAGTAGTTCCGTCCGTTTCCACGGACTTCTGTCGCTTACGTACTGTCGAGTATTTATACCTTAGCTGCCTGTACTTGTATTCTCATTCTTGATCTGCGCAATCTAGCGTTGTATCTTGAACCAACCCCCGGACCTCTACGAGCCACTGTACGCTCTTGAGTTACTCTGAAAGTTCCTAGGCGTTTCCTAGCGAACTCCCCTCATTCACCTCCGACCCGACGACCGACCCGTTGTCCGCACCTTCGGATTGAACCTCGGCCGCGTCCAACGTTCCGGATCTCTGTTCGCAACACTACGCGTAACACACAGTGCGACAGTGCACAGTGCCAACAGGGACTTACAGTACATAGTAACTACATGGATACCTTACTAATCATAAATCCTAATTAGCCTACTGTGCCAGGACTTATGATTTTTTGGGCAAGTCGCATTACATAATCGTGTTCACTTTGTGTCACGCTCAACGCTCACAACTTCTTACCCCACACCCTAATGACACCACCTTGCCATTTCGAGCCCGAACGCTCGTCCCCCACCTTTGCGTCGCCATTTGAGCAGCCGCTCTATTCGAACCCGACCGCCCGACCCCTGCCATCATCTCATGCCACACGGGCGACGCAATTGCGTGCCACGACAACAACGACTACGTCGCCACTACCACCACCAGACGACGACGGGCACGAGGGCAACGCGACTGCGTGCCACCATACAACGATGACAGCAATGACCCCTACCCTGTGGCCGACAAGGATGACACAGGGTCACCACGCCCTACCACCATGTCGACGATGACAACGAACGACGCCCTCCTGTTGCCAACGACAACAGGGACGGGGAGATGACGCCCCTTCGATGAGGACGACACGGCGGTGGGAACGGTCACCATGCGGCCACCACCACCACCATGTCGACGACGACGACGACGACACAGTGGCAGCGGCTGTCACACCACCACCACCACCACCATATCGACGACGCCCCTGACGAGGACGACACGGCGGTGGAGGTGATCACCACGCCACAACTACCACCCTGATGACGATGACGGTACGCCCCCCAGATGAGGACGACATGGTGGCAGCAGCCACTACATGCCCACCACCATGTCAACGACAACGACGACACAACGGTGGCAGTGGCCACCACACCACCACCACCACCGTGTCGATGACGACAACGACGACGAGTTGACGTCCCCGACGAGAACGACACGGGGGCAACGGATACAGCCACCACTACCATGTCGACGGGGTCGACGGGGACGACGCGTCTCAGGCGGCAGTCATCATGCGACCACCACCACCACCATATCGACGGCGACGACGACGACATGGCAGCGGCAGCGGCCACCACACCACTACTACCACCATGTCGATGACGACGACGACAGGATGATGCCCCCACCATGTTGCTGACGAGGACGACACGGCGACGGTCACCACGCGACCACCACCACACAACAACGACGGAACGACACCCACCCTGTTGCCGATGGGGACGATACGGTGGCAGTCGCTACCACCATGTCGACGACCACGACGACGCATCTCGTCTGACCCTCACCGTGTCGTTAACGAGCATGACACAGTGCAGTGGCAGCGACACGCGACCACTTCCACCGCGTCATCACCGACACGACAGGAGTGTGGCAAAGGCAATGACAAATGACAATGGCGCATCGTAGACAAGGCGACATGGCGCAGTGGCAGCAACGTGTGACCACTACCACCGCCTTGTCACTGGCACACAGGAGCACGGTGAACTTGAGGGCTACACAGCGACGATGACGACGACGATGACGCGTCCCGTCCAGCCCTCACCATGTCATCACTGGCACAACAGGGCAGCGGACTTGAGGGCAACGCGGCGACGATGTGAAGGTCGCAACTGCGATCATCACAATATTGTAGCACACTACTACGTCATGTATTAGTAGAATGATAAATTATTTTCTACTACTCGAATCAAACAAGTGTGAGCCCAAAAAAAAAAGAAATGGAAACATTTTGTAGCATACTGTAGGGGTTGTGCGGTGCTCACAGACGAGCCACAACTGTGCGCACTGTACAGTGCTCACAGACGGGCCGTGACTGTGACGACTGCACAGCTTTTCCGACTCTGTAATCCACTGCACAGAGGGGGACCTTTTTGTGACACTGTGACCACTGTAGCACACTGTACAGTGTCACACAGTGCTCA
>JBBPTZ010000632.1:0-17454 GCA_038094315.1 Phylloporus cf. tubipes
GACGAGTGCTCGTGAGATTTGGCACAAATGCGAACGTTCTCGCCAGGCGTGACAAGAGCCCAGATATCTAGCTAGGTCTCGCAGAAAGTCCAATCAATTTTTGCACGAAATCGCTAGCCGTGGCAAGAGTCTGGCAAGCCCTGGCTAGGAGTCCGGATTATTCCGGCAGTCACGAGATGTCACTAGGTTTTGCACAACTTGCTGATGCACAAACCAAGGCCTCCGCGTCGCGTCCATCTGACATGGCCTCCACAATCGTCGCCGCCGTAGACCCATTTTTTTTCCTTGCTCGGAACACGTTCTGACTCTGCGTAAAGCTCAGGCAGTTCACGTTCAAGGACATCCACGATCCAACAAGCCCACTTGAAGTGTTCAAGTCCTGCTCCGTTGTTGACCCCCCGAACGCCAGAGTGCCCCAGAAATATCGGCTGTCATATCGTCTTCTCATGGTTTCGTCATTGCAGACATCCATGGAAGTGTTCACCTTCTCAGTCAAGCCTTCGTTTCCGTAGCGAGCTGGATCGCGCATGTGGGTGGAAGGGTGACACATGATGGAGATGGGTATTTTGATCTATGTTGGGGTGAGTCCTTGTGTCCTTTAGCATTCCTTCCAACCTTGACCTGTGGGCGCGCACAGGACGAAGGTAACCTGCGCTCATCCGTTATGAAAATATGGGACCTAGGTAGGCCGGACAAGAAAACAGGCGTGCCCGTCTCCTCCGTGCAGCTGAAGTGCAACCAACTGGGGAGCCCCATCCCGTACGTTCCTTTTGGTCACACTTTCCATGCACGCTCACTCCGAGTATAGGTCACGACTCTCGCACTCACCTCCAACCTCTCTTTCCTTGCCGTCGGTCTCGCTGATGGCACCGTGCTTCTATATCGACACCTGGATCAATCTCTATCATCAACATCGACATCTGTTTCCGTCCCAAAACCTCGTGTCGTTCATGGAATTGCGCGAACCTGTAACGTTTTTGGCATTTACTACTGCGCCCACGTCGGTTTCCATGGATCCGCTGTCATCTTCGCTTGCTGTGGTAGATCCCTCGAACCCCGCCGCTTCGAATGTCCTGCCAACACTTTCGCTCGTCGTCGTGACGACCTCTTCTGCCTACGTCTATCCAATTTTACCAAAACCGTCTAGCCCTACGGCTGTACCTGTCGACGAGATCGCGTTGTGCCTGCGTCGACTGGAAGTCACGCTGCGCCGTCTTCAGCGGAGACGAGGCCGTGGTTGGCATCGGAAGCAGTGGACGATTAGGTGTAGTCGGTTACCAAGGTGTGCTCTTTCAACGCGTTTCCGGGATCAAGGATGATCGAGTCGTTTAGGATCCAACAAGACTTCCCTGCACACGCACCTGAACTATGTGGTGGTGGTTTTTCCCTCCGCGATGCCTTCTTCGAGTGCTGCAACGAAGAACTTGGGCCCACATCAACGGAAATTGACTACTGGCACCGCTTCACCGACCAATGTTCTTACCGCAGGTTCTACGAATGGTGCCACTGACCCTGAGGCTTCCCGGGTCGTACTTGTTGACACGGAGAACAAGATGGTCGCCTATGTTGGGGTATTTGAACGCGGTGTCCGGGACGTTGTTTCTGCGTGGGGATCAGTGTACGTCTTGGGGAACGACGGAACGGTTCGCACTTCCTACAACTTGTAGCGCTTACCGACACTGGCTACCCAGGTGACGCGTTTGGCTGAGAAACCGACTGGGGCGAAGCTCGCTCTCTTGTACGAGAAACATCTGTACAGTCTCGCGCTATCGTTCGCGTACACACAAGGTCTGGACACGACAGACGTACACCGGCACCACGGCGACCATCTATATGATAAGGGTGATTATGACGGCACAATGAAAGAATATTTGCAGACGATTGGTGGCGTCCGAGGGAGCTATGTCGTACGCAAGGTATGGCAATCATGTCCGAGTCCTTGTTATCGAGAATATGCTAATCTATATATAGTTTCTTACAGCCAACTTGGCCCCCCTCTTGACGCTTTACCTACAAGAGCTGCACACGAACGGGCTTGCGAACGTAGAGCATACCACTCTGCTCCTTAATGCGCATGCCAAGGTAGGAGATGTCGCGAAAGTAGATGCGTTCGTTCGCGGCGATGGAAGAGTAGTAGGAACTGCTGCGTTCGATGGCAAAACGGTCCCTGAGGAGGGATCGAGCCGAGAACTTCCGTTCGACCTGGAGACGGCGATCCATGTTTGTGGAGCTCCTCGAGCAGGCTGCCTACCTCGCAAAGAGATGGGGAAGGCATGAGGATAACCTGCGGGTCGTCGTGGAGGACATCGGTGCTGGAAGTGGAGACCCGAGGGCGGCGGAAAAGTCAGACAGGGGAAAAATCGGGCTTAGTGTCGCTCATCGAATGCCTAAGTGCATGGCGAGGAACAGGAATCCACGCGGCATCGCACCCGCGTGGTGCTGCATGGGGACGACATCGCGTCGGACGGACAATCCGAAAGGGTCCGTACGGCCCGGCTGGTCTGTGGGAGCACACCCGTTATCGGGTCACTGCTGGCTCTCGCCGACGAGAAGCCTCCTCTTCCCCACCCACCTTCACCCTTCTATACGCAACCAGCCTCGCTCGGGTCGCGCATGCACACCCTCGAATCCTCGAGCGGTCGTCGCCTCTGCCTACTCCCCCGCGTGCCACAGCTGGGAGTTCCCTAAACAGCCCTGGACGGGCGGCGGTCGGGGTAGCGGTAGCCCCCTGACGAGAGCTTTCGCCGGCTCGAAACCGCTATCCACCTGCCCCCTTACAACCAGTGACACCCGGCCCCAATCCTAGGAGAGGGGCGCCCGACGGGCGCACAAACAGGTCGACGGCCCAGGCGGCCTCTCCCTCGCACACTAATTCATAACCAGGTAGGCCGAAGGCCTACCTGGTTCCCCCATTAGGGTTGCCGACGAATTGCTCCGTGGCCAATTTTCACAGATGGGGTCGGAGGCGGTATATTCACAATCTGTGTCGTGATGTAAAGTGTTGTGCTGTAGCATATATAGACCTGTCTATTTTTTGTAGCACATGGTAGTAGATCTGGGATGCAAGATAGCTACATGGTGCTATAAATAAGCCCTCGACAATCTTTGATCCTTGCCCCGGGATCTCATTACGCGTGCCCTGCTGACCACCGACCAGTTGGCAAAGGTGACAAGCAGAAGGCCTTCACACCGGCAGGGCCTGTCCTGTCTTGAACGACGAATTAGGGCACCAAACTTGCCCAGCTTTCGTGACCCTTCAATATGTTCGAATGTTGTGGGATTGGCAGGATCAGCAGGGATGACGTGTCTGGCGGTACGGGTCTCTCAAATGCAGCTTCATTGAAGCAGTCCACGAGACAGTCACATAATATACACTAATCAAGACCGGAAATAGGAATTGTGACGCAATGCAAAAAGGGCATGCGACATGGAAGGAGGCAAGGGGACGGGAAAAATGCCTATGAGAGTGACCGAAGAGGAATTTCCTCATCCTCGTCGCCGTCGTGACGTCGCCGTACTTGCTTGAGCGAGCCATTCACACGGACCGCCCTCATACTGCCCGGGTTCCCCGATTGGTCGTGGAGCTTGTGTTTGGATCTACCAGGTTCTGCTCAGACAGATGAGACAGAAGTTGCAATACAAGAGAAGCTTACTCACTAGTTCGTTTACGGGTGTCTTCGGGAATATCGATTGTCAGGCTTGAGTACTTGCGCTTGCGTGGAGCCACATGAGGAGAAGGAGTGGGAGAGTCAGATAGGATGATTTCGTCTGGCATTTTTTGTGGGTAAAACATGCGTGCGCTATCGAAGAATGACGCCATACGCACCATGCTTTTGCGACGGCTCTGACACCGGAGAGCCGGGTCGAGATGGGAATGTCATAGAATCCTGATGGTGCATTGGTTCAGGAGATGGGGGGTTAGATTGAGAGTTGAATGCCACTGGATGGGTGTACAGAGGATCCGCATCGTCGACTGTCGCCGTTGCTGCCATTGAGGACGAGAATGCAAAGGCTTTCTCACCGCTTTCTCCTAATGAGGCCGTTTCATCGCCTTCAATTTCACCGCCACTATTCTTCTCGATTCTGATTTCCACAGAAGGTTCTTTATCCACTGGGCCTGCAGTGCAGCAAGAGTAAGCAAGCTTATCTTTTCGTTCGCAACATCGCTCACACTGCCCACGTCCTTCAGCAACTTCAGGTACCGATGAGCCGAGGTCGGCCGTCACTGCTCCAATGCCGCGTATCTCAAGCTCCTCCTTTAATGACGCCATTTCGCTCGTCCGCGGAAGGAGACGGAATTTAGTCAAGATCTCCTTGGATCCCGTAGCAATTCCTTGTGTCCTGGGAGTGGAAAAGTTGACCCCCAGACGTTCATGCACCGGAATATCGAAATTCAAGTCAAAGTTGATGTCAATATTTGATGTACGCTGGATGTATGCATTGACGGACAGCGCCTAATTATCTCCGTTTGTCATTTTCAGTTTATACAGTATGTTGGATGAGGCATGTTACCTGGACAAGTTGGCCAACGAGATTTTGAATTTCGGGGCGCAATGGCAGCCGTTCTGGCCCATCTTTCTCCAGTGAAACAACATTAATCGCCCAAGCAGTCGGTGAATTCTCAATTGCATTGACTATCTTTTGTAATTCCTGTCGCTGTTCATTCCGCAATGCCCTCGTCTGAGACACTCGGAGCTCATCCTCCAGGTCAAAGGAAGTCCGTTTGGCGGCCTCAAGGTTGAACGAAAGACGATCAGCCCATACGAAGCTGTTTGGTGACCCCTCATCCTGTTTCTGCATCAAGGTGGCTTGACGGTGCATCTTTGCTGGTTTCGTGTGGTAGGGCTTTGTCACTTCTTCAATACGAAGGCGAATGAAGGCTGCTGCACTGTCTGCGGAGTGAAGGAGAGAACGGCGATAGGTGTTGACCATGGCCTGCTCGAGGATGGAAAGTTGTGCAAGTGTGGTTGCAAATCGGCGGCGCGACGACCCAACCTCTGTCCCCCATTCAAATGTATGGTTCTCAATAAGTCCTAATCCCCGGAATGACTGCGGGGTTGCATCGGTTTTCACCCTCGAATTGCGCACCCAGGACTCATTCATGGGGGGTACAGGGTTCAGAACTGCTTTCAACTTCGCCCCGCCATTGATGTACGAGATAGCAGCCTGTAGCTCTTGTGAAAGTTGTGAAGACGGTTCGCTGGTCAGTTTTTTTGTTATGGCGTCTTCCCCCGCTGCTGAACCTCCAGCGTTGCCGGAGAGTTCTGAAGACGTCGCGTCTTCTTCGCTTAAAAAGTAAGTTTGAAGGGCCTTGTTGTCGGCTGGCCGAACAGGGATGTCGGAATAAAGGAGGTCAGATTCGAGGCGCAAAAGGGCAGGATATTCAGCGAAAAATATGCTCATGATCTATGCTCTGATCAGTTCGTCCTTACTAATTTGTTAGTCAGGCTCACCGAATCCAGCGCTTGAACGCGCTCCAGTGCTGGAAATGACGTATGACCCATTACTGCTCTCATCATTTCTGCTGATGCTGAGCGAGCATGCCAGCGGTTTCCATGGGCCTTGACCATATACACGAAGGGCGAAAACCAGCTAGAGATCTGAAGATGTTGAAGGCAAGCGAGCGCACAAAACACGAGAAGGGCGCACTTCAAGAATAGCTCTCTCGACGGTACGGAAATGCTGGTCAAGTCGTTCCAAGACCGTTCGGCTCATAAAAGGATGGTAAGCGTAATTCTGCAACTCGTCTTCCACATTCACCGCGTTGAGGAGGATTGCGATTTTAGCTGGGCAGGTCTGAAGAGCTTTGAGTACATCGTCGGATAAAGTGGTAGTCAGCCCATCTTTGATGATCTCGTCAACAGTTTCCTTCACTCTATTAGGTAGTGCAAATTTGTACGACTCCCAAGCACCCAGCCACGCGGAGCTCCCAGGGTCAGCAAAGACCTTCAGTGGGCCGAGATGGGTGCAGAAAACATCGTCAATAACTTCGCGAATCGGGATAAGAATGGCAGAGGGAACTGGCGTCGCCTCAGCGAGCATGTCGTAGACCTGGTTGAATTTCTCCACTGTCGGTTTCTTCGAAAGCTTCTTCCAGTCGTGCCATGCGAATTCCTCAATATTGAAGCACCGCTGGAATTTCTCCTCCATGCGTCGACATGTGTGACTAAGGATCTGATAAAACCAAGGTGAGCCAGTGATCATGCGCGAAATCGATCACATGAAACACCTACCCCGGCATACGGCATTTGCATCAGATTGTGAAATTTTGGAAGCGACAAAAGCTTAGAGGGTAGGTAGTGTTCATATGCAGCTGTTAACAACTTAACCATTTCAAATCCATGGTGCTGAGAGAGGATGTCGTAGTGCTTCACTGCGTTGCCTTGGTGGAAATCCAGTTTAGATTGTGCAATGTGCTCCCATGTACGCCTCTCCGCAACGGCTTCCTTGTAACGCTGTACCAGTCCTTCTTCACCAGATTCGACATACGTGAAGTTTGTTTCATTGCGCGCAAGACGTTGGAGATGGGATTCCTGCAGTTTATCTAAGGCAGTTCAGAATGGCGAAAATACACAACGAATCATATACCTACCCTCATCAAAGAGTGCGACAATCCATTCACCGCCGCATGCTAGCAAATTCAGGACAGATTGGAGCTGTGGCTTAAGTTGCTCGTTATGAGCCTGCACGTCCTCGTCGATGTCTTCGGCATCTACACTGCGGTTTTTGATTTTTGATATTTCGCTTTCCAGCTCCTTCTTCCGCGCATGTTGCACCTCAATCCAGAGCTTCATGGCGGCCACCCTGTGTTGGCCTCCAGCAGCCTTTGGACCATTCGTTGTCGGAGCAGAGCCCATGAATTTTACGAATGGAAGGTCCTTCGGAACATGGGTGGGATCTCTTATAAATGTATCTGCTACGACATCGGTTGCCTTTACCACAAGTGGGATGGCATGCGTTGGGTTGTAGCGGTCCATGCCATTGAGCAGAAATGAATTCCGCATCAACATGGCCTTTCCATGGTTGACTTGGCGTTCGTTCCAGTGGTGCCAGCGGATCTGGCTGGGGTCTGCGATGAAGTCAAAACGACCGTATCCGATGATAGCACCCTTGAGCGCTTCGGTCATTCTCTCGTTGAGCTGAACTTTATCATCGACCGATGCAATAGTTACGTTTGAGCTCATGTCCAAGAGTAGAGTCTCCTTGGTCTTCCCTCATAGTTTAGCATAGTTCCACGAAAGGAATAACATGGCACGCACCTTTCTTCCACGCGCCCTCCGCGACGACTCTGCTTTGGAATCATTCTTGGGGGGCATTTCCGTTCCGGAGTCAGGACAGAGTTGGGCGGTTGTTGGTACTCGTATGCTTGTGCGAATTCAAAGGGATATAGTCGGCAAATGCCGACTCGCATCGGCGCGTGGCATACGCATAATCCATCGCAAAAAGTGCACAAACGAGATTACGATGATGCAGTGAAAGAATACCTGCAGACGATTGGTGGCGTCCGAGGGAGCTATGTCGTACGCAAGGTATAGTCATCATGTCCGAGTCCTTGTCATCGAGTATACGCTAATCTACACACAGTTCCTTACGGCCAACTTGACGCCCTTCTTGACGCTCTACCTACAAGAGCTGCACATGAATGGGCTCGTGAATGCAGAGCATACCACTCTGCTCCTCACTACGTATGCCAAGGTGGGGGATGTCGCGAAAGTGGACGCATTCGTTCGCAGCAAGGGAAGAGTAGTAGGGACGTCCGCGTTTGATGGCAAATCAGTCCTGGGGAGGGATCGAGCCGAGAACCTCCGTTCGATCTGGACACGGCGATCCGTGTTTGTCGACAAGCGGGGCTCTTCGAGCAGGCCGCCTATCTTGCAAAGAGCTGGGGAAGGCATGTACCGTCGCCTCCCTAACTCGGGAGGAAGACTGTCTGAGATTATACAGCGAGAGCCTTGAAGAGCCCCTCCGAGAGTCCAACAAGACGATATTGGGCATCACCAAAAATGTTAAACCCCGCTGATGCCAGATAAGGCAATCGCGACTAGATCGTCTTTGAGCGAGTGGCTGTGACGCGCCGTTCTCTCTCCCGTGCACCCATCCACATGCCCGTTCGCCGCCCACACCGCGAACGCCTCTTTTCGCCCCACCGCTCCTCACCCTCTAGACCATCCCCCGACCCCACCTGAGTCGCCTCGCCGGACCCTTGCCGTCACCTCCAACGTGCTCAGGTTGCTCAGCAACTGCTGTGTGCGAAGCCGTTTCCCAGCCCACCTGCGCAGCTGACGCTCGGCCCTGCAGATCACGACCGGAAGGCGCTGTTACCAAGGACCTCCCTCGGGATTCTACATCCACTCCTACGCACCAGTGACAGCCTTGCTCACCCCGTCCTTGTGCCTCCGTCCCTCGTTCCCACCTTGTCGACTCGGATTCCTTTGACTATGTAAGTGTCTTAGAGGCACATATATGCTACTTTTGTGTTATACATGGGCTAATTAACTACTCAAACTAGGGATGATAATGCAGTTGAATGCTTCAAACGTGTTTATGGCTACCTAGAAGAGTGGACTCCGCACCTGATTTGGAAGAACAAGCAGCGTGAATGTTAGGCAACACCACGGGTGGTATCTCGCGAGTACGGGTACAGGCAGTAAATTGGACGGACATCCGTAAGTGGGTATTCGGTAAGCAGCACGCACCGCCTATCACTGCGTCGTTGACAATGATGATGGCCCATCCCATCAAGCCCTCGCTGTGTCGTCGACGCGGACGACTCGGAGCAGTGGCAGCGACCATGCCAACACTGCCGCTGCCCCAACGATTGTGACGGCAACATGTCCCGTTCAGCCCCTACCGCGTTGGCGACGATAACGTGTCCCAGCACGGTGACGCGGTGTTTCGGCCCCACCGTGTTGACAACGATGACCATCTCCTGTCCTGTCCACCCTTGTGTTGTCGACAAGGACGATGCAGCGCAGTGGCAACAACTACTACCGCCGCGACGATGACGACACATCCCATCTTGAGCCCACGCTGTATCGTCAACGACCCCTGGCTATTTGGAGTACGAGTGCCAATACAGGAATGGACTTTGATTGCACAACATCACAGATTGTAGGGTATATTTTCATGTCACTATTTGTATAGCAGCAATGTATTGCTAGATGAGAAATGTATTCGATGTCATGTAATATCAACGGTGGCGAAAATATATACAGCCGAGTTTACTCTCGGAGGTATCGATACGACAGTAGTAGAGCGTTGAGTGAGTTTTTCCTTATTAGAATATATCCTAGGCATGCACACGCTGACGTCGACAGTATCGACGTAGGTTATATTTGGCTATATCCGTATCTCGTCACTCTGATATTTTGGTGATGTGTGGCGGCCACCATAGCCACATTGTGCCTGGCGGTCCAGAAAAAAATGCAGCCAACTTCAAGGCTAAGTTAAACTTCAAGGGCCAACCCAAAACCAACACTTTACTTCACAAGGATGATTCCGGTACCGATGGTGAGGAAGAGAAGAGCAAGAAGGTTCGTCGAAGCATTGCGCAAATATTGTGACTTCTGCACTGCATCAAGTCTGACGTTAGGAAGAATCTTCTTTCAAGTGAGTCATGATGACCTTCTTCCCTCTGCGATTAACGTTTGTTTCAGAGAAGGAGATCAATGTTTATGTTGCTTTTACCGAGACGCAGTGCAGGCCCAACTCAGGTCACTCATCAAGGCAAGCAAATCCTTGCTGTCTGCTTGTCGCATTTAATCATCCAACAGTCCCTCCAAAGAGGCCTTTCACAGCTCACTGTTCCCAACTGGCCCTATGTCTCCTGTCGACGTCAGCAACCTGGGACACTCCAAATTGACATCCCTCAGGTACGACCCAGATTCACTTTGGGAGCTGAGCATCATTTGGGGACACCACGACGCATTACAGTACGTCACTTTGTGCTTCTCAATGGTCACCCTCATCGGATGACAGACATGTCAACAATGCGCACCACCGCAAGTCCAGTCCCAGCTTGTGTCAGAACCAGCGGGCGTTCACATTTTCAACGGTCCGATTCTTCAGGTCGGTAGGCAAGTATCAATGCGTGACTCACTCGTCTCATTCACAACATGCAGGGTCGCATGCAATGGGTCATTCGGCTAGGAAACCTACTTGGGGGAGAGCCACAATCATGGATCAAGGCTCTCCATCATCCTCAAATTCATTGGCATTAACTTCAAACGACCCGTCACCTTTCCAGATACTGTACGTCTCTCCTTTTCGCTCCTTTCAGACCCTGACACGTAGCACGTAGCTACTCATCGGGAACAAGGCTATCTCGTCGTCAAGTCGTACTTGGTTCATGCTCGCTGCTGCTGCTTATTCGTACACTCAACAGGAAGTCTGTCAGCGCTTACCCGGCGCTGTGGACGCCCGATCCTTCCAAGCTCAGGTGTTTTTTTTTAATTCAGTCCAACATTGACCGCAATCCCGGTCCGCGTGGGTATCGCGTGTATAGGTATGCGTGTGTGTTTTCCCCCCCTCTTCATGAATGTGCGTTGGCTGACATGTTCGAACATGCGGCGGTCGGTGACCACGTCGGCGCGTCCCGTTCCGGCACAAGTTACGCGAGCTGCGCCACGAACCGATTCGAATCCCCCGTCCCCAGGCCCCCTGATACTCGGCATGGCGGGGTATGCCCCCGTTTTTTTTTGGGGCGTCGCACATGGACGGTGCACTCAGGCGCCCTAGGGTGCGCGCCATGTTTGTCATCATGCGAGCACCGTCTCGGGCATGCATACCACTACCACCTCCGCAACAACGGGGGGTGCGGGCTACGCCACAGCACGCCCATCGGACCGCGGCGAAGGGGGGCGGGCAATGTGACAGCATGCCCGATGACCACTTTCGGATGCATTGGTTGGATATCCCGACCAAATCATCCCAAAACGGTAATGCGGTATTACCCAATGGACGGTTCGGGATACCGTGAAAATGGGGGTGAAATACCAAACCCAAAAGCGAACAAAAGGTAAAGGGTTATTCCTCGCAGCGTGCTTTTCCCAGGGGGAGTGGGGTTTGGCACGTTCCTACAGTAGTAAGTTGCTTGTAAAACGGCGAAAAAACTTGCAAGGTTATTCCTGCGTGTGGGAATTGAATTGAATCACGAAAAAAGGACCATCGGGTATGGCGTGAGTTGAATCCCCCAAACCGGTTCTCTTAAAACGGCGCCTACTCGTACCCAACTATGGCCGACAGGATAATAATGAACGATATCAACAACGACGAGGCCACCTTTGGCCCAGAACCGAATGTCGACGAAGGCCCCCTTGAAGGGCCATTCTGTCTTGGTCCAATCCCGCAGCAGTTTGATTCGGAGGATGGCCACGGGCAAGCCGTCATTCACGCCTTCCTCAACTCCTCTGTGGCAAACCCGGCAAACAGTCACGTCAGACTATTTCAAGCCTTGCCAAGAAGGGCACTGAAGCTCTCCACGCTGGAGAACATTTACAAAACCGGCAGACCGGGCCTTGCCATGCAAGTGCTCACACAAAGGCGCTCCTTGGTGGTTGATGAAAAGTACAAGTACGATCGGAATGACCCGGACTTACTGGTCCACACGCAGGGTCACTACCTTGATTATGTGCTATTTGTTGGCGGTCGCACAGGACTAGATGCCGCATTACCCAACACACCGGTCGACCACACACTAGAGTTCCGCATCAATTTATGCCAAACCCATCGTCTGTGGCCCAAAGGAAGTATCAAGGATCTACCATTCAACCCGATGGGTAGAATGATGTATATTGGGAGCCGCCGACAAGAACAAATCTGGATTGCGATGATTCCCAAATACGCTCTCCCTGGAAATGACACGGGACATGTTGTTCCATCCCTCGATGCGAATACGACTGCGCTGCAATCAAAACACAAGCTGATACTCATATCTTTCTTCGCATCCATCATGGATGACATCGGTGACATTCACTGCACTGTTAAGCACCCGCACCCACTGTCTCTTGACACCGTCAAGCGATCTACGGACATACTGTAAGTTGATTGTCATCCTATCTGCGCAACTTCCTGTACTTCACATTTGTGCATTGTGGACGACATGTGTCAACATTCATGTTTGTTGTGTTGTGTGCTGTTTGTGCCATATGTTTTTGCGCAACACTGGATCTCCTGGAGTTGCGCGTTTTCAGGCTCTGATCGTTTAAGATTTGATGCTGACAACTTGAACAGTGGTCGCGAAGACGAAGTCAATCGAAACATTACCCTGACTCTGTCCGATTTTAAAAGGATACACACAAAAATGATCGATGATTGGGACACCTGGGTTGACGATGCGCCAGATGAATACACTGAAGATGGATTCATTGTGAATCATGTACCTGTTGCAGTGACCATTCGCTATGGTCAAAACCAGCCCCTGAATACCTCCACTGAAAACTTATCTTATGAGAGGGACGTGTGGCAAAAGGATCACAAATATGTCAATATTTGGCAATTTTCTTTCGCTCTTGCAACACACATGTCGTGAGCGTTTTTCTCATAAGACACGTCATTTTATATTTATTGGACAAAAATAGGTTTGTTCGAGTTACAGACTGGGACGTCTTGGATCCTGGCAAAGTTCAAGACGAAAATGGACCTCTTTATCTGGATTGTGACCATGAAGCACAGCGTAGAGCTGTGCAGGACCTTGCAAGCATTCCGTTAGTTGATGACGAGAATCGTGAAGTCCCTGTCTACAACGAAAAAGGATTTAGAGTTCTTCGACGCAGTCCTGTTCATGGATCATCAGAGCGTCTAGGTGCACTTCTGGACCTTGTCAAAGCCCCATCTTTATTTTGTCCCAACGACAATGCCAATGACGTTGGTAATCACCCGCTACCTCGATATAAGCTACATCTTTATCCTTTGGCATATACCAAGACGCTCGGAAACATTCAGGCTGAAGATGTAATCCATCCATTTCATGCTCATATCACCAAGGTGAACGAAGCAATTATGGTTCCTGGTGGCGGCAACGAGAATGGTGCAGAAGATGATGATCACGATGATTTGTTATTTGGCAGTGACCCAGATATGGAAGAACGTAAAGATTCTCCCGCTATTCATGCCCTGCGTTCCCAAGCATATTGCTCCATGTCTCATCGCGTTCGTGATCAGGCAAAATTCCATCCAGTTCAACTCGGAAGGATTACAGCCAGTCTCGCAGGCTCAGGCTCTTATTCCGACCAGGTCACCAGAAAATGGAGAAAGAGACATGATCATTGCAAGGTTGCTCTTCCTCATGAGCGCTTTAATGCTAAGATTACGGGCCAGTCACCACCTCAGGCCATGCGCTTCGAAAACGTATACAAGCTTGAGATTATGCGGATAAAGCCTGAGTTTCGGAATGGACGGTTTGTATTTCAACTACAAGACAATATGCATATCACTGATCGACTGTGTTTGTCAATTGTTTAGCTCCGTATTCGATCTGGTTATTCTGCCACTACTGCAGTCTTGGAGGCACCCATCGGTGGGGGAGCGAGTGAAGGGTGCTATGGTACCTTTCAAGCGAGATGTGAGCTCCGTTTCATTTAGCACTAATGAAACCTATTCATCTATTTATTTCTTTATTTCAGATAATTCCAGACATGTTTCGTTGGACAACGTATCCGATTACGACGATGCTAGAAAGAATTTGGTCAGATGTTCAACAGGACCTGGATGCCAACAAAGCTATTAATCCTTATCTTATTGAGATCACGTCTGTCCTGGAAAGGTGTCTCAACTTTGGACATACTGGCTCAGCGCGTGTTTTGCAAAGATCCTTGATGGATCCGATATATCCATCTCTTGGACTTATATTTGATGGTTACCCCATTTTGTCGGCGCATTTTGTCGATCACACTGAGCTCAAGAATGGATCCATCATACTATGTTTTGATCATTGGCCCATTCAGCCAGGATCCGACCAACCCATAACATCCTCTCAAAAGGTGCAGACCTTGACATATGGTGAATCACATTACGAAGTGGGTTTATTTTCTCTACCATATTCCCTATGTCTTTACATAGAATCCTTTATTCTTTTAGGCTTATCTTGCTTGCTTTATCCTCGAGCACACCCTTGCTAAGTTGCCACCTGATGCCTATCCAGAGGTGGAATGTTTTGCAGGTCGTCTGGCTCGCCAAGCTTTTGAACTGGTCATTCGGACTTATATTTCAGATGTTATAGATCTGGTTTCCAAAGGCATTTCTGATGAAGTGGAACGGCAACTTTCTGAAGGGAATATTGATGCTCAGACTCGCAATGCAATTGATGCAAGACAAAGCTCTTTTCGCCGCTGGAAGAAGTCCCAATATCCTTTATCATATTCCGAGGCCACTCTATCTGATCTTGTGGGCGCTGTGATCGGTTGTGATAAACCTGATTTCCAGTTGAAGATTTCAGATCTTGGATCTGAATCTTTACAATTCCTTGCAAGGCATATGATTCAGCAGTCACTTGACTTCGAACAACGGCGCAAGCCCCCATTCATTCAAGGCGGTCGTGGACACTGGGTAATGAAGGTCGCAGTGCACCGGCTACGCTCCAATGCTGAGAGAGCTCAGATAAATACCTTGGAACCTTTTCTCATCGATGCTTTGGTGGACGCCCTCAAAAGGCTGAAGATTAATCATGTTCCCTGGCGTGCTGATCGCATCAGGGCCCATGGTAGTTATTCTTCCACAATAACGTTTACGACGTGGCTACCCCTTGGAGCTGCTGAGCCTCCTTTGGCTCTTCCTTTCAACGTCTCACAGGTGCAGGTCGCATCAATTCGCATCCGTCAATCCGCTAGGGCAATCATTCAAAATGATCCAAGAGGAGAATGGAACCTGCTTGATGTTCGATTACTCCAATTTCACACCATCCTCCATAAGATTCAGGCGCCAACTGAGCTCAATTTGAGGAGCATTATAATTCCCTTCGATGCACCCTCATATATGCACGAAATGTATCAGTGGACAGCTACCAATTTCCGCTTCAACAAACCGCTCCACTTCCTTGCGCTTTTCACCAGCACCGCCTTCTCTAGTCTCCTACCCAGCGTATTTATTGAGAAATCTAGCTTCTCCGATAATCTACCGATTATGGAACGTATCTTTCACATCCATGGTCTGGGCTGGTGCAGCAAACCCAGCCGCAAAGGTTTTGGCCAAGCAAAGCCGTTCATCTTGATGTGGACAGCGTTTGTGCTTGGATGTTACGAGTCTGATTCTCCAATTGGCAAAATGATTTCTCGCAAGGAAAGCATGGTTAAATGGTATGAAAAGAATAGTATGTGTTTGCCTTCACTGCGCATGCAATTTGAATGACATCTGTAATTTATAGGCACAAAGGCTATCACACACTTGGCCATTTGTCGCTTTGGTCTTGCAATTCCACGCAACAACCGAGTGTTCCATTCTGCTCAGTGGTCAGGTGATTTTACCCCATTGTCAGAGGTCGAAATTCAGGAGAAATATGAACGCGTGGTCCACTATCTGACCTCTGATCCACAATATGGGAGCTTTGATGCGGTTGAATTTTTGGCTGGCTCAAAAACGGCTAAATTTCTCGCCAAGGCAGGCATGCTCAAAGACAAATCAAGTGAAGAGACGCAACTTTGGGATGACAGTAGCGCCACTGAGCCCTTGGTATCTGCCAAAAGACCAAGGCTTTCCTAGTTAGAGTCATTTGACATCGCATTCTAGAATTATGTAGCTAGTTTGAAATCTTCTGAATAGAAATGTGTCCCTGGACCAATGCCATGCCATCAAGACGGTGTGTGTTGACTCTCCTACAATTTTGATAACGGTGAATGGTGAATGGAAACTCCGAACACCCATTACTCTGATGGTTTTTCTTCAAAGGCCCTGGAGTGAATAGTGCATATGGCTCGTACCATCAAGTATGTGATCGTAGCGGTGCGCGGAGTCACCAGTCCCCGACTCCGTGCTACCTTGCACAAGCATCCAGATCCGGATGTTATCCAGAGCACAAAAGACATTGTGATTGTGATATGCCATGTATGTATGGTTGGCTCGGGTCGGCCAACTGACAGTGGCCAGAGCGCCGCTGGTCGTGTCCTCCCCATTCTTCTGCGCCAGTATCACTCGTTTTGCGCCACATCTGTGTCTACTACTAGCTTGCACTCCCTTGACTTCCATCCGTCTCGCAGCCCCCGCTGTGTCATCCGCCCATCCTTTCGAGCGCAAACGCACGCCGATCGCCCCCACCCACCTTGCTTGTCCAAAATTCGCTCCGTCCGTTCGGGCACTGCTCGCTGCCCGCCCCACAACGTGCTTTCGAGCGCGAGCGTTCGTAGTTCCCCCCGTGTCCTGTTGGACTCAAACGCTTATGTTCACCATTTCCGCGACCACTCGTCGCGCGTCACTCACCCTGCCCCGTTCGTTCGAGCGCTTACCTCTCGCCACTCCACTGACATGAGAAACAAGGGCGAGAGCGACCCAAAATGCTGCAGCAATTGCGCTATCGCGATCGCCGCGACGTCGTCGATGCACCAAAGAGCACGAGGACGAGGGGGGCACGACAGGAGGATGAGGGAGGCGCCAAGCAGGATAAAAGAGGGTGAGATGTGAGAGGTGAGGCGGTTGCAATGATGACACGAAAATCGCACTGGAACAAAGGCGTCGTGATGAACTTCGCGATGGCTACCGCCAGCTCAAGGATACCTTCCCCGTTTCCAACCAGAAGTCAAGCAAGGTTCCTCTTGATTGCGCTATCACGCCATAGTGTTGCAACAATCATAGTCAAATGTTGATATTGTCCCAAAGCTCAAAAACGCGGCACGTCGTCAATTGCATTAGTTACACACTTCTTACAGTGATTCAAGCTTGCACCGTGAAAGGTTATCTGTAAGTGACGGACGAAGACCCAACGCACATCTCTGACTCCGGTGAACATACCAGCACACAAAGTCAGAAAAGACAGCGGACAAGGCCCCTCAGCCTGACCCCTCCACTAACGATGTCCTCCCTCCAGTAGCGTTCACTCGGCTCTTCCAGTGAGATCCTTCCTTATCCAACCCCTTTCCTCATCTTTTCCAGCTATGCAACTCGCTTTGAACTCTTCCTCAATGGCATTGGTCTCATGGCTGCAGTTGCAGCTGACGCCGCCCAGGCAACTCACTTCCCCCGGTTCACTGCTCGCGGTCTCACCCGTTCCGGCCAGCCTCTCTGAGTCTTCTATTTGGAAACATCACCCAAGGGTTCGCCACCTTTGGTTCCGCAGAAGCCGTGTATCTCCAGAACGTCAACAATGCCACCGCTCTCGAAGAGTTGCATGCAGCGGCAGCATACTTTCGAAGTGTCGCCGCCTTGGATTCGTCCCATCTCGTTTATCTAGGTATCATTCTCCCCTGCTCCTCCATTTACGTGCTCATACTTGGACAGGTATCGCCATGCTTCTTTGCACATTCACGTACA
>JBBPTZ010000633.1:0-17450 GCA_038094315.1 Phylloporus cf. tubipes
GTCCTCCGCAGGGACATTGACCAAGTACTACAAGCCTGCTCCTCCACTACTATTACCCTTCCCCCTCCTCCTGGTCTTCCCCTTCCTGTACGACCACCTTGTCCTCACACCCCATACCCTACAACCCCCTCAGCATCTTCCAGACCCCTCACCGAGGCAGAGCTTGCCACCTGTCAAGCCACAGATCCCCGCCCCTGCCCTAACCTGGAACTTCTGGAACTCATGCGCACCCAAGCTGACCCTGTCCTCCTGCGCTCCCACACCCACTTCAAAGACACCCGTTTCATATGCCACCACCTAGGTCATCAAAGGAAGGACTGTCAACTCTATCAGTGCCCCCACTGCGTCGCCTGGGCCCCAGGCCACCCCCAAAGTCATTGCCCTCTCTGTCACCAACCAAATCATCATACTTCCCACTCCTCATCCTCGTCTTCCTCTAACTGCTGATCCCACCACACGTCCCTCGGTTCCACCCTCCCCGTTCACCCAGAACCATCCGACACTGGAGCAACCATTGCCCTCTTTATCTTCCTCCCTGAAAGAGGATTGACCTCCACCAAAACCTGTAGGCTGTTAGGTCAGTGACCTTCCACCCCTCCTTTTGCTCCCCAACCCACAGAAGACCTTGAAGATGACACAGCTGACCCCATCTCTGATTACAGTAACTACCACGACTTCCATGACGCAGAAGCCCACGCAAACATGTGTGGCTCCCCTGGAGGACGTGATCTTGACAATTTCTAGTAGTCCTTGTGGCTACTTCAGACATAACAGGGGGGTAATGTTACGATTCACCCCTCTCTTTCTTTCTTCTCACGGACACCGTTTCCTTTTCCTCTAAGATAACTCATTCCTTCCACATCAACCGATTACTCATCACTTACTAGTCATCATTTCCTCCCATCCAATAGTGTTTCTCTCTCCACTTTGTCACACTTCTTCGACGTTATTCCACGACATTCCTTTCCTATCTCAACAATAGTTTCCTTTCTCGATTCCTGATCCATGCACATTCCCCTTCTCTTTAAATACTGGCTGCACACACACATGTAACTCAAGCTATTTCTCCTTGACTATCCATCAAGTTGATCACATACCTTGAGTTTGTCTTGTCATTTGCCTAGCCGCTCTCCTAGACTCTTTCATCCCTTCAATGTTCCCCCATTCAACTCAAGTCAGGCATACACCTCTTGACCACTTGTGTCTAGTCAAACTTACATTTCTAACCATGACATCTTGCAAGTCAAGGCTATGCTTGCCCTTATCCAGGTCAAGTATAACACCTTGTTTCCTCAGTTTGATCATCGATAACTCTTGATGGTCTGGATCTCATTGTGTACACTTCATGTAACAACTAGAAAATGTATAAAAGATCAAGGGCAAGCACTAGGATTTCCCTAGTCTTGTTCTTTTGGAGATTTCCTAGTTCTACTAGTGTCTTCAATATAAGGCTTACTACTTGCTTTGGTAAGCAATTGGTCCTAGCAGGCTAGTTGTTTCACATAGTGCCTTCTTCAAGGTCAATCTTCAAATCATGTTCATGGTGTGAAGGAAGCTGGGAAGCTTTACTCTTGTTGAACATGTCTGCAAGATCATGATACTCTGAAGGAATTCCAGAGAGGTTGATCTTCTCAGAGGTGGTGAAAGCATGGAGGTCAGACTCCTTAGATTAGAGCTGCATGCTAAATTGGATGGAGCCCTGAAGGTAACAGGCTAGTGTGAAGGCAGGAGCACTGATGAGTCCAATTAGTGGAGCTGCATAATCTTAGAAATAGAAAGGAGTAGGGGACAGGACAGGGGTAGGAGTGAAAGGTAATGTCAGAGGAGTGGGCAACATTGGGGGTGCCATGGGGGGTAAGTCCATAGGCAGTGGAGGTGAGCTCAGAATCACAGGCATGGTCTGTTTAGGTGCATGAAAAGAGATACTACTGGAAACCTAGTCAATCAACAGATTGTGGCAGGCCAGCCAGTTGTGTCCTAGAACAAGGAAACAGGATCCATCTAGTGGGATGACATAGAATATCATTAGAGTGATATTGCCAGACTTAAAATGAATCAAAAGGTTGATCACTTGGATAATGGTAGAATTGGTTGTTTCATTAAAAAGTTGGAGTTGAAGTGAAGGAATGGAATATGCAGAAAGTCCATAATCATTAACAAACAAGGTATCTATAAAACAATCAAAGAAGCCTGAGTCTACAAGTGCAGAAAAGGAAGGGATGTCATAGGAGAAAATGGAGATAGAGGGCATGAGAGAGCAGGGGTTGGAAAGAGCAGATGTATTGAGACAAACCTCCTTGAGTGCACAGGTGAAGTCAACACAATCTTGATTTCATGCAAAGTTGTTAAAGTCATGGACTATTTTTTCACCTTTGTGCTGGAGGCCTCTGGTTTGGCTTTTGGAGGAGCAGTTTGGGCGGTGTGAGCCTTGGATGCTTAGAAAGAGGACTTATTGAAGGTGCAGGTAGAGTTAGAGGATAATGTTGTGTTGGACTTGCTGCTCTTTGGTGGCTGGTTTCCAAAGTTGGAACCAGATGCCTTATTAGCCCAGTTGACTTCCTCCTTGCACTTCCAGTATCAATGGTTGATTTGCTGGGTGAGTGTGTGGAGATTGTAAAAATTGCCAGGCTTGCCTTGGTAAGACAGCTTGTCCTTAATGTGATTCTATTATAGAAGCTATGGCAGAGCATATTGGAACTCCATTTTCAGACTTGGCTTGCCAGCAGGTTTCTATGGATGATATAGTTAGAGATTCATTGCATGTTCTTTATATGAAGATGCTCAAGCTAAGCCTCTGTGTCTGCAATAGGATTATGTGGACCAAAATTGAACTAGAGCTTGAAGAGGAAGGCCTTCCAGCTATCCATTCAGAGTGGACAGAATTGTGGAGGGGCTGTTCCAAGCAAGTCCAGTTTGAAGTACTCAAAGGTTATGTCCTTCAGGTAGAATTGGGTGAAAATAATCTTCATGCATTCTTGGCAGAAGACCTTGGGATTCATTTGAAAATTCAGCTCACATTAAACTACAAAAAGGTGGAGCTTTTTGAGATCCAGACCATCAAATGAATCTGGCTCCCAAACTTTAATTTTATTGGTGGAGTCAGACAACCAGTGGCAGAGTGCCTGCTGTGTCATATTATGGATAGCATCAGCAAGCTGATTGAAGGGCTCAAAGCCAAGGAATATGTTATTGAAGTTGTTGGAGTTGTTGTTGGGAAAGCCTTGTGCCAATTCTTCTGGTTCAGAGTTAAAAGAAAGGCTGGAGTGGTTGAATGGGGGCTCATCATCCAGGCCATCCAGATCCATAGGGGGCAGTGCGAATAGGTCTTCTTTGATTTTGTTCATGCATAACTCCAGTAGCAGGGTCAATGGGGATATATAGGGGCTATAAGGTAAAATGTAACAACAATAGGCAAAGGAGATTGACAGATTGGGGTTTTTCCATGCTATGGGGTTGAGAGATTGATAGGGCATGGAGGAGATGAAGGGGTTGATATCTCCTTAAGTCATGAGGCTGAAAAAATCACCAGGGATGGTATGAGTGAACCCAAAGGCCAACTCAAGTTGTTCATGGCATGTGGTAGTGCATGATATCTATGGAAAAAAAGGCAGAAGTGAGCAAGTACAAGTATGAGTTCAGATATACTGTTAAATTTGGATCCTCCTAGGCAGAGGATCCAGAGTTTCAGAGGGTCGAAGGTGCCATAGGCATGGAGTAGGTTAGAGAGGGTTGAGGACTCTCAGTGCAGGACATATGTGTCACACTCTTGTACTTGTGGTTTTTGAAGGTCAAAGGTCAAAGGAGAATCTAGGACTCAAGTGCAGGAAGAATAGGAGGTAGTTAAGTTGATATTTGAACTGAGTAGTTACAGTGTGAATTACAAGATTTATATATGTCCAGAGTTGCACTGGATTTGTAAGCCAGAATGAAGTGCTACTGGAGCATTACAAATATTAGTAAGATAGAACTAAAGACTGAGTAAGACAGGAATATGAATATCAAAGTACCAAAGCAATGCAAAGCACAGGTCTATTGGAAGGGAACAAAAAGCAAAACTAATACAAATAGAGTAAGCAAGAATAAGAATATACAAAAAGATAATGGAAATGGTCCAAGGGTCAGGTGACCTGAGGATAGAAGAAATAACACCAGAGTTGGTGTAGAGTTGAGGAGTGGAGGCCAGAGTTGGACTTGTAAAAAGTGGCATATAACACATATCTAACTTGAGAGTGAGCAGGATTGTTCTTTTTAAAACATGAGGTGTTTATGTAATCATGATGTTGATTGGCAAGGGAGGAAAAGTGAAGCAACATAGAAACTGAGTAGCTTCTGAGGCAGATGACAAGCTGTTGTATTCATTGAAGCAAAGATGTGGTGTAATGATTTTTTCTTTTTCTTTATGCTTGTTCCTTCCATATACTACCTATTCCATTCCAGTGATGCATTGGATGCTCCTTTTTATTCAGCCTATTACTACAATATCCAATAATCCTTATCATCCAATAGCCACTTGCCTAGTAATTGGCTTACTTCCATTTGTCTGCACTTATCTCTTTGTTATAGACACTTTGTCATGAATGTTCCTTAACATCCTATGACTTTCCATTCTTGCTTATGTAACCTTCATTTCCATTCAGTATATAAACCTGACCCCATATACTTTAATTTCCCATGCTTGTCTTTTCTATACCTTTACTTGAATACAAGTGCCCTTCTGTTCTTGCTCTTCTAGCTGTGCTAGATTTCCTCATTTCTTAGTTTTAGGCCTACTACTGAGTGGCCTCTTTGTTGATTCAACTATTATTATTGTGCAACACTTCTTTGTCTTTTTGTCCCTTGGTAGCCCCAAGATCCCTATGTCTTTCTGTGTATTATAACAGATAATTGCCACTAGGTGTTATGATTCACCCCTTTCTTTTTTCTTCTATCATGAACACTATTTCCTTTTTCTCTATGATGACTCACTTCCCACCCATTGGCCAGTTTACCCATCACTTACTTGTTATCATTTCCCTCCTACCCAATAGCATTTCTTTCTTATGTTTAGTCATATTTTTTCAATAATATTCTACATTGTTCTTTTTCTATCTTGACGATGGTTTTCTTTCTTACTCTTGGTCCATGTGCTTTCTTCTTCACCTTAAATACTGGCCACACCCACCTATGTATGCCAAGCTAGTTCTCCTTAGCAATACACCAAGTAGTTCACCTATCCTGAATTCAACTTATTGTTCACCTAGCCTCACTCTTCAACCTCACCCCCCTACCTTAGTCACTAAAGTCCTTCCTAGTCAGACTGATGTTTTTAGGACCACTCTGTGTCCCGTCAAGCCTATGCTTCAGTTGACATTGTCTCATAGTCCAAGGCTATGCTTGCCTCTACTCAAGTCAAGCGTAATACTAGAAATTCCCTAGGGTATCCTTCATCTCTTGTCCCTTGTAGGACTATAATAGTCCCTACCTGGACCTATTGTAACATGTGGTAAGATTTGTCATTGGATCTCTTTACAATCTGGGATGGTTACTGGTGATGTGGCATCTGGCTCTTTTTGACTGATTTCTGGAAGTGGGATTATTGGTAGGTCTGGCCTAACCACAACCAATGTAATGTACAGGTGGTTTAGGTGCTCACAAGGCCTCTGGTCACTAGCAGCAAAAGGGCAAAGGGATCTATGAAAAAAAATAGCCATTTATTGGCATTCAATATTTAGCCTGTAATTATTAATGTAAAGGAGAGGACCTAGCCAATCATACTTGCAAGTGTTTCAAGTGTTAGTGGTGAGTGATAAGGTGTCAAAAGTTATATAGTCAAGTTCTAATGAAACAACCCAAAATGTGTAGCATTTATAGGTTGTCACTAGATATCTTAGACTATGAGTAGAGTAGGCTGAAGTTGTGGGGAAAACTCCAGAAGAACCTGACTAAGGTTCAACAGAGGTCATTTTCAGGCTTTAAATACTACTCTACTGTGTTTGTACATATTCATCCATAGTCAACATACTGTGTAACATACCATCAAGGTGTATGTGACAAAAATGAGAAACATGAAGAAACAGACTGGAAAACATAAGGAATATCATGCACATACTGTGAGAATATGGCAGCATAGCCATGAAATGGAAAGGAAGACATATGGAAGTGGAAGACATGTACTGTACACTTGGTAGTGGATACAGTTGCCATAAAAGGAATGGATACAATTCAAATGAAAAGTGTATCCAGCATACATATATTAAAAAAGAAAATCATATATCTATAAAAGGCAGGTTGCTTGCCTTATAAAGAGTAGGTACTGAATAGAGCCCAAGTATACAATGTTATAGTTGAGAAATAGAAGCTCTTTCAAATTTGGATGTAACTGAAAGTCTAAAAATAAATAAATCATGAGAGATATTAAATCATATGGAGTGACCATAACAGTTCAATCCTCATGTTTGGCTTTATTGTTTGAAAAAACAAGAAGGTTGTTCATATAAATAATAAGCCATTCCTTAGTAATAAAGTCCCTAAATGAGTCATTTATAAACCATTGAAATGTGAGTGGGGAGTTGGTGAGACTGGAGAACATAACTGTGGGTTCAAAAGAGGCCTTGGTGGATAATAAAAGTGGCCTTTTATTGGTTGCTTTCTTTAATGCAAACATTGTTGTAGTTCTATTTTATATTGAATTTAAAGAAGTACTTAGCTCCTTTAAACTTATTGAGGAGATCAGAGATGAGGGGAAGATGGTAGGCATCCTCAATGATGTGTTTGTTAAAATACCAGTAGTTCTAACATGAACAAAGGCAACTATTTTTTTTTTTTGACAAAAGAGAATAGGAATACTTGGGCAGATTTGAAGAGGTAGATTTTGCCTGTTTGAAAATGTTCATTAATGAAGTTGTCAGTGGCTTTTCATTCATTAGGAAACAAGAGTTTCCCTACTTTTGGAACAAAGAAGTCAGTGGGGTTAATTGTGTGGTCATAGAATCATAATGGAAATAGAGGCATGATTGTGTTACACTTGACCTGGGTAGGGGCGAGCATAGTCTTGGACTGGCAAGATGGCATTGACAGAAGTGTAGGCTTGACTAAATGCTAATGATCTAGAGGTGTGGGCCTGACTAGAGTTCAAGGGGCTGGGTTGAGTAAGTGGAGAGTTTGAGGAGTGAGGCTAGGTGAACAACAAGACAGACTCAAAGTAGGTGATTGACTTGGTTTATTGCCAAGAAGAAATAGCTTAAGGCATACATGTGCATGCAACTGGTATTTAAAGGAAAGAGGAAAATGCATGGACCAAGTGTGGAAAAGGGAGCTATCATCAAGATAGGAAAAGAACATTGTGGAACAACATGGAAGGAATATGACTAAGCATGAGAGAAAAGTGCTATAGGATGGAGGGAAATGATGACTAAGAAGTAATGAGTAAAGTCAGCCAATGTGCAGAAAGTGAGTCATTGTAGGAGAAAGGAAATGGTGTCTGTGAGAATATGAAGAAAAGGGATGAATCATAACAGGTTGCATAATTGGCAAAGACAAATGCATACTTGGAGTATTACAAGGAAAGTGTGAGTTTTGGCTTAGAAAAAGCTGCTTATTGTATGAGATGGGTAGAAATGGTAATCTTTTTCACTGTGGCAAAGAATTAAGGGTTTGCAAAGTGAAATCCACAATGTTCAATGTGGTTAATGGTAAAACAACCAACAACCAATAAGAGCTGCTATCTGGAAGTAAGGCTAGGCAAATGACCAGATAGACTAGAAGTTTGGAGACTGCTTGGTATATTTCCAAGGAAAACTAGCTTAAGATATATGGCAAGTGTTATGGTTGCATTGCTATATCACTTCATATTTCTTTTCTCTTTCTTTGATTTCTATTCCAGCTGGGAACATTATCTCTTTATCACTACACTGAACCAGGAGCATCTTTACTTTATTTCTTAGATTCCATACTATTCTTTTAAATCCTACTGGTAGAGGTTTTAGCATTGTTCTTTCTATTTTTATACATTTCCATGAATAGTCTCTTTTTTTCACTATTTTGTAAAATACTCAGTAGTCACTAGGGAAAGACTAAAGGTGACTATATGTCTGATGTAAGTACTGCTTACATAAGATATAAGTGTACCAAATATGGGTATATCCAACACTCCCCCTCAAGCATGAGAGCTGAGCTCTAATAGCTTGCTCTAATAATGGGAAAATATACCTAAATGTCCATTAAGGAAATCATATAGTTTCCATGTTGTAGTATCTATTGTGCAATGTTTGTGTGATGTCTGTGAGGCTGTGTCATGCTGTGGTTGAACAATTACCTGATATGGTAAGTCATGGCTCAGGTCACTGAAATCTTATACCTGGTTGTCCTGAATTACTGTTGTAGCTTTGTGCTTGCATATTGTGCCTCAGGGTTGTTCCCACTCCATCAATGGTTCATGTACATTGTATGTGACATGTCCAGTTTGCCCAATTTGACCTCAATGCAATTACATGACTTGGTAAGTCTACCTGATGGTGCTGATCCTTCTAGGTCATGTTCTGACTCATTCTCAACAACATGGTGGGTTCAGCTGGTCTATGGGACATATGTGGTGATGGCTAGGTGGTGTGGATGGCCTAGGTACACCACTTGTCTTGTATTTGCACTTGTCATGCTGATCCATCTTGCCTCTAGCTAGCAGTGTCATATTGACTCATTTCAAGTTGCTGTGTGCATTGCTCATTATGTTGTCCATTCTACCTTGTGTCCAATTGTTACATGAAGTGTTGCAAAGGAGATCTGGAATGGTGGGGAAGGCCAGTGTTCAATCTGAAGATAGCATTGGATGATGAGGAAGGTTAATAACCAGACCAAAGGTGATGAAGGTAAGCAATGGGGGTTCTCAAGGAAATGGGCCTAAGAACACACAAAGCAACTCTAGAGTGCACAGAGACTCAAAGAGATTTGAAGGGGTGGTTCAAGATATGACACTAGTATTGTGTAGATCAAGAATGGGGTCTACTGTACATGCAGCAATGGTATATATACTCTGGCATATGTAAGTGGTAGAATGTGAGGGAAATGGACAGAACTACTGTGGAGTGACCAATATGTATGAGTAATATGGGAATATGCAGGGAGATGATGCCACTATAAGAGAAGTAGCAGAGTAGGGAGGCTGTTCATAGAAATGTATGAGATATACAAGAAGTAAGTCCAGGGTCCTTACTGATGGGAACCAAAGGAATAGTTTAGGGCCAGAACATGGGGTAGAGACACTGCCAGGTTAGTGATACAACAAATGAGTAATGCTCCCAGCACAGTCTGGGGTCAGAGTAAAAGAAGGAAAAAAGGAATACTGATGCATGTAACAGCACCATTGTAACACCAATTCATATGGTTGCCTTTGCCATCACTCTGGCAGTCCCAATCATGTTCCTCAGCTTTCCTTGCCTCCTCTCCACCCTATGCACCTGCTCACCATTACCCTTGACCTGGTGTGCTCATATTGCCAAAAATGCTGGCGCCAGTCATTGTAGCTGCCTTTCCTATTGTATATGGCACCATTTGCATTCATCCATCATCTCTGATCATGCTCATCTAGATCATCTACAAGGAATTCCTAGATGCTGTAGGCATCACCTGGTATAGCCATTTCACCACCTGGCTCATTTGGCTCAACTAGACCTTCTTATAATAAGTCCTATCCTTCTCTTCACTCTTCACACTCCTCAATGCATTCTGACACATTCTGCAGCTTCTTCTGCTGCTTTCCATCATTCTCTGCACTCATTGACATTTCTGATATGTCCACTTTGCTGCTGGTATGTATATGTTTTATCAATATTTACCATTCCACTCCACTCCCCCTCAAGCTTAACACTTAGGGGTAAGTTTTCTCAATTCTTGGCCTCATCAGGTGGTGGTGAAGGGTCCAGTGGGTCATCTGGTATGTTGTTATCAACCTCTTATGTGCACTGACTATCTCCATTGACTTCCATTGTCAATTGTCTGCACAGCCTAGTGCTTCATCTCTTCCCCTTGATTGACTTGCTTTGGGGCATCTGCAGCCTCTCCTGCTTGTCCTGAGGATCTCAGTGTGTTCCTATGACCTTCCTATTGACTCCAGCATCTGTGTTTTCATGCATGATGTCCTTGTTTGATTCAATGTCCATTAGGTTGCCTTTGGCATTCTTGGATTGCAATACCTGATTGTGGACCATGGTTTTGTACTATGTGTATTTCTCTGCACTATCTGGGGTTATGGTAGGTTCCTTGGGTCGACTGGTGCAATGTGTTTCATCATCGTTGCCCTTTGACACTTTCTTGACCTTTCTTGACTTGACTTTTTCAACATTGGCCTCTACTTTGCCCTCTCCCATCCTTGCACTCTCAGCTGCATTGGAAGGCTCTGTATGCTTATTTGAATGACAGGTCTCATCACCCATCAGGTCTGCAGTATATCTTGATGGCTCCTGCATCCTGGTCTCATCCAGTAGATCTGTTGCATCATAATAGGTCATGCTGCTGCTTGCTGTTGCTGGCCACTCCCCCTTAAGTGGTGTGCTCTGGGTTGAATCATGTGATGCACTTTGAGCACTTATGTTGGTTGTTGACTTTCAGAAAAGCTACTTTCTTAATAGTGCAGAGACAATAGCCAAGGAAGCAGTGAGGGGAAGATACTCACTGATAAGGCTGAGATGTGTTCAAAGAACTCAATGATTTTCACAGATAGTGTGAGTAAGAGAGGTAAGAGCTTGGTTCTAGAAAAGGAAGATGATACATGAAGTCCTTTTTATGCTAAAGGAATATTGTTTGTATCTGTGTATTGTCTGAGTTTAAATAAAGTGAGCACTAAATGCCATTGGTGCCCTATTGCATCACCAATTCACAGGCATAGCCTTGTATTTGAAATAAGTGGAGCACTAGCTCCATAGCTCCACAATATGAGTCATATGAACTCATATGGAACATTCTAGAAGAATGTAACATTAGCAAGATGACACATGGATATAAAAGAAAGAGTCTAGAATGTCAGAAATAGCTAACATCTGAAAGGGTTATAAAATAATAACCAGTAAATCATATAAAGTGAAATTAGGAAATGCTAAATATAAAACATTAGATTTCCAACATTAACTGCATGTTGTGGTAGGTTGCTGGTCATTGTATATGCCCAGCGGGGTCATGTATTGTGTCATTTAGATTGTCTATGATGTCCTGTGACTGTTCCTCATCAGCATTGTTAGTCATTATATGACCTATTCACTCCCCTTCAAGTAGTGTGCTGGTGGGTTTTGGTAAGCATAGAGGTGGTGGTCAAGTATTGCTTGCTGCATTCTTTATCTGGTACCCCAATCAGACATAAATGGATTTAAAATAAATAAATAAAAATGTGTTAATGATAGCAAAATAAGCAGGAGCAAATGAAAAAATGCCAATTACCAGGCAAATGGCTATAGAATGATAAAAGTGGCTGGTATCAAGTAATCAGCTAAAAGAAATGAAGTGTTCAATGTGTTGCTAAAATAGGCTAAGTAGTACAAAGTACAATGCAAGATAGGGAAAAAAAAAGGAATTGTAACAATAAGTAATAGACTTAGACTTTTTTCTTTTTTCTTTATTTTATCTTATCAGACATATGGTGTTTATCCTATTACAATCACCCTAGCCATAGCCCTTATAATGGCCTTGTCTCCCCATTACCTCCCATGTTATTTAGCAGTATTGGTCAGTCTGCAGTATCTCCTTGTAATTTCATCACATTCCACTGATTATGTACCACTTCAGTATATATACTATAGCTACATGTACTTTACCACATTCTTGATTTTTACAATACTAGCATATTATCAAGTTTCCTTCTGGACTTCTCTAAGCCTCTGCATGCTTCTGAAGTGCTCTGCTAATGCCAGACTTTGTTGGAAATCTGACATTTTATACTTAGCATTTTCTAATTTCACTTTACATAATTCATTGGTTATTATTCTATAACTCTTTTAAATATTAGCTATCTTTGACATTCTAGACTCTTTCTTTTATATTCATGTGTCATCACACTGATGTCACATTCTTCTAGAATGTTCCATATGAGTCCATATAATTCATACTATGGAGCAGTGGAGCTAGTGCTTTACTTATTTCAAATACAAGGCTATGCCTATGAATTAGTAATGTGATAAGGCACCAATGGCATTTAGCCCTCACTTTATTTAAACTTAGACAATACACAGATACAAACAATATACCTTTAATATATAAGAACCTTGTGTATTGTCTTCCTTTTTTTTAACTGAGCTTCTACCTCTTTTACTCTTACTACTCAAGAAGACCACTAAGTTTTTTGAATGCACCCTAGCATTATCAGTGAGTATCCTTTCCTCACTGCTCTCTTGGCTATTGTCTCTGCACCATTCAGAAGATAGCTCTTCTGAAAGGCTTCCTCCTTGCATATATTCTTCATTTCCTTCAAGTACACCTTTGGATTGAATGTTAATAGCTCTTGATGTCCTGGGTCTCCTTGTATATGCTTTGGGTAACATTGGGCCCACACTGGATTGAATATTAGCCATACTCCCAACATTCTAAGACTCTTTGTATACATTTCATGTAACACTCATTCTCAGAGAATCTGGACTTAACAAAGGACAAGAGTATAGCAGTGGAGTAGGAGGATGTAGACAGGGCCTGTCAAGTGGGAAGTCATGGGTCAGACATGAAAAAATAGCAGGAGTGTTGTTATTGATATTTGAACTAAAGAGTTATAGAGTAGGTTACATAGTTTATATACTTCTGGAGTTGCACCAGATTTCTAAGATGAAATGGAATGCTACTAGAGAATTGGAAATAATGGGTAACATGAAATGGAGGGAATTGGAATATTAGAAATGCTAAATAGGATGATATGCATATTATTGAAAGCTAGAGCTATGCAAAGTACAGAACTATTAGAGAGAAAGGAAATGTGAAGCTAGTATAAATAGAAATAACATAAAATAAAGTCAGAAAAACAACAAAAGACAAAAGGAGATTTGAAAGGGTCTAAGGGTCATGTAATGAGAAGACAAAGGAAAACACCTGGAGTTGGCATAAAGTTGGATTGGAAGTTCAGAGTTGGACATGGTAGAGAATGGCATATGACAAACATGGACTTTATTGCTTTTCCAGGCAATGTGACTGGTGCTAGCTGACTTGCAAGTATTCTTCCAGTTGTTAACAGCAAGTATGAAAGGGTAATCAATCCCTTTGATTCCATTGCAATAATTTGGATCCTGTAAGGTCTTGTATGTTAGTTTACACATCTGATTGTTTACTATAATGGGATTACTGTTGTTCTATATTCACCTTATATAGATACATTATGCCTTTGAGAGTTACTTGTTTTAAGATTTATCACCAAGTGCTTTTCTTAATGCATTCATTCTGTTCATTCAACCTATTAAATCTAGATTTTTCTAGACAAAGGGCTAGAGTTACATTAGGGCAAAGATGCTAGATAGGCATGGATGTGGTCAGAGACAAGGACACTTGATGCAGGACTTATGTGTTGCATTCTTGTACTTGTGGTTCTTGAGAGAATCAAAGAGTTAGAGAAAAGTTAGAGACTTATGTATGGAAAAAGAGAAAATAGAAACTAAGTTGATATTCAAACTAAGAAGTTACAATGCAAAATATGTTACGATTGCCCTATTCTACCCCTATTTTTCACTAATTTTCCTGGCCTTTTACACACCATACTGCATTAACTATGCAATATCTACACTTATCCTGATGTCTAAACCCCAATTCAGACTTAGCCAACTATAGTCAGAACAAGTTATTGAGGCAACACACAGCAGTGCAAGGCTATGCAGATACCTGTGCTAAAGCAGTGCTCACCCACCCCCTATGACAGTGTTTGGCTGTACCTGGGCAGTGCATGGCTGTGCAAACCTTACCAACCTCAAGGACCCTGCATGTCACAGATAAGCGCCTCATGGTAATCCTCATGGCTGACTCATCTTTCCCGATATGAAAGGTGAGTATGAAGCACAAGTCAGAACTAGTCAACACAACTCAGAAATATTGGGGCTACACAATAGATACCAGTGCGCACCCTAGTTCTAGTAGTTCTATTAGATGCATGCGTACTCCTCATGTTCACCAACACAGGATATTGTAGATGTAGCATACACAAATGTAAACATTAGAATAGTATATAATGGCCAAGAGCGAGCACTAGGGATTTTCCCCAGTCTTGTTCTCTTGGAGATTTCCTAGTCCCTACTAGCATTTTCAATCTACTAGGCTTACTACTTGCTCTGGTAAGCGATCAGTCCTTAGGGGCTAGTTGTTTCAAAGTATAGAGTTTATATACTACAGAGTAGCACCAGATTCATAAGGTAGAATAGAGAAAATTAGGGCATAAATAAAATGAAGCAAAAAGGAATAGGGTATTAGAAAGCATGGGTAATAAAGAAGAAATTGGAGTATGGAGAGCATGAGTAAGGCAAAGGAATATATCAAAATACCAGGACTGTACTAAGTATAGGTCTATTAAAGAGAAACAGATTACAAGACTAGTGTTACAATTTATCCCTTATTTCTCTTTTCTCACAAATACCAGTTTTCTTTTTTCTTATAATGACTCATTCCTGTCACATTAGCTGATTACTTTGTTATTGTATTCCTTTCATCTCAGTGTTTCTACCACATTCTTAGTCTATTCTTTAACAATGTTCTACGTTGTTTGTTACGGTTGTGCTACTGCGTTGGTCCGTTTTTCTTTTTTCCTTCGCCTACTCAGACCCCGGCCCCTGCTGGGAACACTATCTCTTTGTAGTATCGCTGACCCGGCAGCTCCTCTACCCCGCTTTTTGGCCTGACACCATTCCTTCAGATCCTACTGGAACAGGCCCCGGATTCTATTCTTGATTGTTCCGTATGTTGCTATGGATAGCCTCTCTCCTCTGCCGTTTCTCTCATAACGGCATCGTCTTTCCGCTACTCTCACATTGACACATACGTATTTACTCATCCGCAGCAGTTCCATCCGATTCTACGGACTTCTGTCGCTTATGTACTGTTGAGTATTTATACCGCAGCTGCCTGTACTTGTAGTCTCATTCTTGATCTACGCAATCTAGCGTTGTATCTTGAACCAACCCCCAGGACCTCTGTGAGCCACTGCATGCTCTTGAGTTGCTCTGTAAGTTCCTAGGCGATTCCTAGCGAACTCCCCTCACTCACCTTCAACCCGATGACCAACCCGTCGTCCGCACCCTCGGATTGAACCTCAGCCGCGTCTGACATTCCGGATCTGTGTTCGCAAATGCTACGCGTAACATTGTTCCTTTTCTATCTCAATAATAGTTTCCTTTTATATCCTTGGTCCATGTATATTTTTTCTTATAAATACTGGTTGCACTTGCTATTACATGAAGTATATACAAAGAGGTGCAGAACAGTATGAATGAGCTGATGTTCAATTTGATATAGGCCAGAGATGAAAAGGGATGTGTGTAAGAGGAAAGCCTTAGCATTAATAGAGCTGCTCAGGAGTGCACAGAGACTTAAAAGATCCAAAGGGATCAGACTGTAATATGCTTGTATTGCATAGATCAAGAATAAAGACCAGTATACATGCAGCACTGGTTTATATATGCAGACAGTATATAAGTAGGAGAATATGATGGAATTATATGAAAAAACTCCAGAATGACTCATATTACTGTGGAACATGAGAGTGTAGGTAAATGACACTATTATAAGAGAAATATGTTGGACATATCCATATTTGGTACGCTTATAGCTTATGTAAGCAGTACTTACATTGGACTTGTAGTTACCTTTTGTTACACATAGCGTTGAGAACAAGATCCAGAACAATGGGAGTAGCCAATGTTTAATCCAAAGGTAATGATGATGGAGCAGTTGATGTTCGAAGGGGAGCAAAGGGGGTTCTCAAGGGGAAGGCCTTGGAACACTCAGAGCGACTCAATAGCATGCAGAGACTAATAGAAGTCTGGAGGGGTGTTTCAAAACACAACACTAGATTGTGTAGATCAAGAATGGAGACTACAGTACAAGCAGTGGTGGTATAAATACTTGAATATACATAAGCAGTAGAATGCAATGGAACTGGAAGGAACTACTGTGGAATGACCAATACATATGAGTAACATGAGAGTGTGCAGGGAGACAACACCATTGTGAAAGAAGTGGTGGAACAAGAAAGCTGTCTGTAGAAACACATGGAATATACAAGAAGCAATTCCGGGACCCTGACTGATTGGAGCTGAAGGAACAGTTTAGGGCCAGAAAATGGGATAGAGACACTGCCGGGTCAGTAATATAACAAAGAGATAGTGCTCCCAGCAGGGGCTGGGGTCAGAGTAGGCAAAAGCGAAGAGAAAAACAGAGGCGCATAACAGCACAACTGTAACATTACCCCTTTCCAACAATTGAGTCCCTGGCTCGATCCTTTTGGTAAATCCCCTAAAGGTTATCTCTAGGGTGGATAAGCGATCAGTTATCTTCATAAATATTCTCAGCCTGATCTGCTGATAAGTGTTCAAGTGGACAGTCAATGAGTATGTGCCCAAACTGAGTGCAGCATGAGCACAGGAGACTAGGACAAAACCTGGCACTATGTCCCCAATGACTGCAAATGTTGCATTGGATGCAGAGACAATTAGATTGAGTGTGGCCAGGGGCAGATATATGACAGTGAGGGCAGGAATAATGAGAGCAGTCCTCACAATAGTGACCCAAAGTGTGACACCAAAAGCACTTGGTTAACGCGGAAGCAGGTGGGCGGATGAGGGCCAAAAGAACTACGCAAGTAGGGGAGGAGAATACATTGCCTGCTTCAGTGTGGGCCATCCAGGTTCGGATTGTCTGGATAGTGGGGTTGTCATGGTGACTTCCATCAAAAGGGTCGATGGGGGGGTCTACTGTGGTGAAGGTTTCAGAGGGAGCAGGCAAAGAGATATGGTCGAGGAGTGTTGTAGGGATCCTGGGCTCCCTACGTATGAAATCGTATGTTCTCCCAAGTCCTAGGATCATTTACATTCGCTCATCTCTGCTTCCTAATCATCCGGTCCGTCCTGCTGACCATCCGGCTCATCCAGTCGTACCATCTGGTCCACCCGGAACCTACTATCCAGTCACAGGATACTTCGTGGCCATCTGGAATGTCCGCATCTGTCCATATGTGTCCTTTGTCCTCTATTCATGTGCCTAGGCTCGTCGGTGAGTGTTTCTCTACTATCTTTTTCTTAGCTTCCATTATACCATGTCCACTCTACTATTCAAAATGGGCTTACTCCCTTCGCAACTACTATACTCCCCCTTATCCTTGATGTTTCGTTGGTTGCTACAGACTCCATTTGCATGTGAAACTTACTTAGAGTCTTGGGTATGCCCGGACTATAAAAGGGTGTCTTATGCATTTTGAAATCATCTTCCATTCTCCCTCTTACGACGGTCCTAAGCCTTCCGGACCCTCTTCT
>JBBPTZ010000634.1:0-17392 GCA_038094315.1 Phylloporus cf. tubipes
ATAGCAGAAGCGGAGGAGGGCATCGAGGGTCTTGCTGTCCTCTGTTACAGGAACGACAGCAAGGCCATCCTTGACCTCCTGAATCTCACTTTCTTCGACAGGTTGGGGTATATTGAAGAGGGTTTCGAAGAACGGGGATGCGAGAGAGAGGAAGAGTTTGAAGACGCGGAAGTCAATGTTGTCCGAGGAGCGCAAGATTACATCCGCCTTTGCGTGATCGAAAGGTGTGGCAGCATAAGTAGAGTCAGTAGACATCATGTACCTGTTGGTAGCCACTGTTATCTGAGGCATGAATGCGGTAGAATGCTGGGGCTTACTGTGAAGATATATGGGGAGGCGAGCTGAAGAAGAAGGCCATCAATCTCCCTGGTTCAAATACAGAGCATGCCGCCGCACGGACCAACAATTTACACGTGTGCAACACGTATCTCTACAGCATAGTGATGTGCAGAGTATCAAAAATGAAAAGATGCCTAATCATCTCTCCCAGCGATCTATGGAAATTTTCAGCACAAGGGAACTTCATCCGATTTGAATTTTTGACTCACAGGCCATGCCGGGGAAAAGGTGTGGCTATTCTGCTTCAAGGCTTGAGTGTCGTTAGCTAGGCTGGCCAACTCAGCACGGCTAGCAGTCAATATACTGTGGCTTGCGCCATCCGATCCAAAAATGACGCACCGTGAGCCTGGCTTTGCGAACGTTGCCTGGAGATGTTTCTTCTTAAAGGGATCAAGAAAGGCCCTGAGAACGTCTAAACTGTTCTTTGAGACCTCTGTGTTGAGGTCGTTCACCAAGGCGAACTTGGTGAAACCACAGAGAAGAGCGAAATTCAAACCTTGTTGTTCTTAAGTTACTTGAGGCCGCTGGTGAAGGCGCCAGTAAAGTCGACAAGGGGGGGTAGTACGGCAGCCCGGAGTTCCAGCGTTGAAAGTGGAACTATTGACAAGTTCTTGGTCGTTGTTCTGTTGGGGGAAGATAGGCTACATACTAGTTTCTAAGAACTGGTGCAAAACAAAACAAAAACCTGATGAGACGGACAACAGCAGAATGACGTCAGACTTCCGCACTCATCCTAAACAGCTTGATTCAATAAAATATACGTTTACCACTTAGACCCTACAAGTACAGTCATGTCGACCATCAACTGGCATCGATGTACGGATATTCGCCATTTCTACACACTACTCGTGTCGCGCGAACTAGGAGTCTCTGGCGCGAAGGACCAAGAAGGAACCAAAATACTCGTCCAGATCCGCAATGGCAGTCACGGGAGCGACCGTTCCCACATATCCGTCTGGCCGAACCACTGCAAGCGTAATCTCGTTTGGATCAATCCCAAAGGTCTCATACGCACCCCCACCTATTTTCCCTGTCGTATCAGTATCGTCGAGAAGCACTCTGCAACGCGCATAACGATCAGCCTTCAACGACAAAGGTAATAAGACGATACTCACTTCGACCAGTGTGGACGGAAGAACGCCGGTACGAGCAAGTAATTCGCGTCCATTTTCTCACCGGCGGCAATTGTGACAATGTCGAATACAGTCGACATATTCCCGTCAGGACTGTATCTGTGCAAAAAGCTGGACGGCTTGCTCAGATCCTCTGCAAGTAGATTCAACTCGGCGACCCGCTTCTCAGTCAGGCGCCCCACGAAAAATAGAACTTTGAACCGGATATCCGGGGGGAGTAAATTCTGTATCGCAATTGGCCGTATGTCTGCAGCTCGGACAAATATTTGTGGGGGCATTCTCTCTCCGATGATAAGGTTTTCTGTGCATTTCTGGTGTTTTGAATCGATGATCGTGGACGGAGAATAGCGAACACCGATGCCACTTATAAACCTTCCAGATGCAATGAATGTCCTAACAAACCGAGTTGAAACCACCGAGTGTCTGGAGCTTGATGTACGATTCACTCACTGCACCAATTCCTCGTTGGATAAATCGTCTTCGTTCCCCGCCGTTCTCGGCTTTCCAGAGAACAGAGCGGCGAATTTCTTGTCGAAGTCAATCAATTCTTGCGCATATGTTCTACGTTCTTGTTCGTACTAAAAAGATACGTAAAGCACAGAATGATAGCTGGAGGTAATCACGACACGTACGGTCTTCAAGAGTGACATGTCGGACCATCCTCTGAGTACTTGTACAAGCTTCCATGCTGAACGATGGCCCTTAAATCCACGTCTGATAGCGCGGTGAGATCCCTACCGAGGTTATGACTGTCATTCATGCTGGCGTTCATACCCTGACCTATACCATCGAGGGAATAACTCGAGAATCCAGATGGAAGGGAAATCCTCTCACCAGCTTTCGGGGAATGGGTATGGCAGGCGTCACCCGCGATAAAAACGCGGTCCGAGACGGAGTAACTGGACGCCACACGCTGTCCAACTAGCAGATGGGTCACGCATGGTTGTCATAGAAGAACTCGGAAAGCAACATACTTGTATAGATTGTCCACCAAGCAATTTCATCTGGATCGCCCAACTCGTATGGATGAAACATCTTCCTCGCCACCTGCCCCGACGCTCGTCAACCGGAAGGCAGAAGAGGTTGACTAGCTGCGTGTCTTACCGGAATGAGCTTCTCCGGAGTCGTGATATCTTTGTCAACTCTCCCGTTCAAAGGAAATACGGCACCCGCGTCTAATAGCTGGATATACAAACGAACTAGGTCGCCCTCACGGGGAATGACTATGCAGGATCCGTTTGGCGATTGGATAGAGGCATAGTTACGAATATCTGGAAAGTTTGTCTCTGGTATCATGTCGACGACACCCCAAACGGAGTCTGTTTGAATGGATCAGGTACACAGCGCAGGCACGGCACCCGAACAAGATCGATTACCTGTCTGTTCTCCTTCCATCTCAATTCCCAGTGCCTTTCGCACCCACGAATGTGCTCCTACACCCAATATCAGCATTTACCGTGTCGACCTGGTGCAACTCACCATCTGCCCCGACAACGAATTTAGCAAACACGATTTCTGTTCTACTCTCCTCGTCGGTCGTGTCCAAACACTCAAGAATGACCTACAGATGCTGTTGTTTTAATCTCACAAACAAGAGTCTGGTTGACCGCCTACCTTCACCGGGTATGACGAAGGGCTTGACAGTTCATCTGGGTCTTCCGAAATCTCGATATTCACGGGCCGTTTTGGTCGTTCAACTTCTACTCCATGTTCTTTCATAGAATCGAGAAAAATAGCTTCTATTGCTCCCTGGTGAAGCGTGACCTAGAGGACATTCCATAAATCAACAGTCCACAAACCAACTATTTCAACGACGAGAATCCCACCACGAATGGATAGCGTGCATTTTGATGAGGTATGATAGAGGAACGTCCTGTGAACTTCAAGCACCACACTTTAGAAAATGGAAAAAACGCGTCTAGGCGGGTTCGTACCTCGATCCCCCCATTTGGGGCGGGGTTGTAGAAAGCCTTTAAAACACCGTAGCCTGTCAGAATGACTAAACCTCCTAACCAAGCAAGTATTCGTACACCTATATGTATCTGGCCGCCCTCTCGGATCAAGCGCTCCGCGAGTCCATAACCCTACGAGTAGTTGAGAGGCGATGCAAATGTTAGAGATGGCAACAGTTCAGACCTGCATTACTTCAATTGTTCTTTGCACTATGCCGTCCGCTTGACCAGCTACCACCTTTATGGGACTAGGGAATATCAACGTTGGATTGCTCGACTCTCGCTGCATATGATTCGTACCGCTTATCAACTATCCGTACGTCTACGCCAGCAAGTGCGAGTGCGTTGGCACACATCACTCCGGCGGGGCCGGCTCCAATGATCAACACATCAACGTGGCTCTCGAGTGGCATGGGTGGAGAATGTTGGAAATGGGAAGATCTTTGGTACGTTTGTAAACATCGCCCACCTCTTTTCATCACTCCGGCGATTGACTGGTCGCCATCGCAGCATAACAGCAGTGTTCCTGGGCACTGATTCAGAGCTGAAGACCAAGATATTATTAAATGATCCGACTCGGACTATGGTTGGTCCGAGTCTCACCTGTCTATCTCCGTAAGAGACCACACACTGGCAATGTCACACGACTAATAATGGGCCAGTGTACTTGTAAGAACATGCGTGAGGAGGCTTGAAGTATTCGCTGAGATCCTGTCCAACTTGAACGGTTTGTAGTGGTCGCAATAACTTGAAAGGTTGTAACATGGTAGTGTCGCTTACATAATGCCAAGTTGGTCGGTACCTTTTGTACTACGAAGTTGAAACTTCAAACAAGGAGTCCTGGGCGCGAGGTACCAAGAAGGAACCAAAATATATGTCCAGATCCGTAATGGCGGTCGAAGGAGCGACCGTTCCCACATATCCATCGGGCCGGACCACCACTAGCATAATCTCCTTTGGATCGACTCCAAATGTTTCATACGCATGTCCACCTACTCTCCCCGTTGTATCCGTATCATCGAGAAGCACTCTGCAGTGGGTCCGATGATTAGGCGACAACGGATGATAAAATAACACTCACTTTGACCAGTGGGGACGGAAGAACGGTGGTACAAGCAGATAATTAGCATTGGCCTTGTTTCCTGCGACGATCGGAATGATGTCGAATATAGTGGTCATATTCCCATCAGGGCTGTACTTATGGAGAAAGCTCGACGGCTTGCTCAACTCCTCGGCGAGAAAATTTAACTCGGCGACCCGTGCATCGGTCAGGTGGCCCACGAAAAACAGAACTTTGAACCGGACATCTGGGGGGATCAGATCCTGTATCTCAACTGGCTGTGCGTCTGCAGCTCGGACAAATGTTTGTGGCGGCATTCTCTGTCCAATAACAAGGTTTGCTGAGCATTTCTGGTGTTTGGGGTCAATGATCGCGGACGGAGAGTATTGGAGAGTGACGCCGCTTATGTATTCTGAAGATTCCAGAAACGCCCTGGTAAACCACAGGCTAATGAGACCGATATTACTAGAACACCTCCAAGTCACCCACTGTATGATTTTTTCGTTGGGTACAACGTTCTGGTTCTCCGCCGGATTCGGTCTTCTGGTAAACAGAGCTGCAAATTCCTTGTCAAAGTTGATCATGTCTAGTGCGAACTTTCTTCGTTCGTATTCGTACTAAGGGGTGTATGTAAAACACAAGAAGGGCAAGTAGTAATACCACTTACAGTCTTCAAGAGCGACATGTTAGACCATCCTCTGAGCACTTGTACAAGCTTCCACGCTCAACGATGATTCTTAGTTCACGTTGGATATGACGAGAAGAACCATACCGAGGTTATGAGTGTCGCTCATACTGGCGTTCATACCCTGGCCTAAGTGAAATCGAGGAGTCACTAAAAATACAGATAGAAGGGAAGCTAACCCACCAGCTTTTGGAGAGTGTGTATGGCAAGCGTCACCCGCGATGAAAACGCGGTCCTTGACGGAGTAACTGGACGCTACACGCTGCCCGACTAGCGAGTGGTTCGCGCATGGCTGTCATAGAAAGCCTTGGAAAAAGACATACCGGTGTAAATTGTCCACCATGCAATCTCTTTTGGGTCGCCCAACTCATATGGATGCAATATCTTCCTCGCCACCTACCAGCACCCCATGAGCCGCAACGTGACAGACATGATCGACTCAATATCCTACCGGAATGAGCTTCTCCGGCGTTATACTCCCTCTGTCGACTTTTCCATTCAACGGAAATATAGAATCCGTGTCCAACAGCTGGATATACAGACGAACTAGGTCCCGTTCACGTGGAACGACTATGCAGGATCCGTTTGATGAATGGATAGAGACGTAATTGCGAATGTCCGGAAGGTTTGTTTCTGATATCATATCGACGACACCCCAGGTAGAGTCTGTTTGAATCGATTGGGCATGCAGGGTGCGCAACGTCTATCAAGCTTGTTTACCTGTTTGTTCTCCTTGCATTTCGATTCTTAGCGCCTTTCGTACCCACGAATGCGCACCTGCACACTAAGTGCAGCGCCATTTCCTAGGCGTGTGAGAGTACAGCTTACCATCTGCTCCAACAACGAATTTGGCATGTACGATTTCTGCCTTGCTCTCCTCGTCGGTCGCGTCTAAACGCTCCAGCGTGACCTACAGAGATCAGTTTCTGCAAATTGAAGGAAGAACATTCCGATTAGCACGCACCTTCACAGGATATGACGAAGGATCTGACAGTTCTTCGGCGTCCTGCGAAATCTCAATATTTACGGGCCATACTGGGCGCTCGACTTCTACCCCATGTTCCTTCATAGAATCAAGAAATATCGCTTCTATCGCTCCTTGGTGAAGGGTAACCTGCAGACCAATTCATGTATTAACTCAGAAGTCAAATGTTTGACGAAAAAGATCACACCGCAAACGGATAACGTGCGTTTCGCACAGTGATGACAGGTAAACGTTTTGTGAACTTGACGTTTCGCTTAGAAAGACGAGAAAAAAGCCAAGGCGAAGGGTGCGTCGTACCTTGATTCCTCCGTTTGGACTGGGGTCGTAGAAAGCCTTCGAGCCAGCATCACGAAAGCCTGTTAGATCGACAAATCATCCTGACCAAGAGAACATTCACGTACGCCCATGCGTACTTGATTTCCCTCTCGGATCAAGCGTTCCGCGAGCCCATAACCCTACGAGCAATCGAGGGGTGACGAAAGATTCGAGGGAAAACAGTAGTGCGTACCTGCAATACTTCCAACGTTCTTTGCGTAATACCGTCCGCCTGACCAGCTGCGACCTTTATAGGGCTAAGTCCAGTCAACACGCAATCCCTTGGTTGTCGAGCATACGATTCGTACCGCTTGTCAATTATCCGTACGTCTGCGCGTGCCAATGCGAGTGCGTTGGCACACATCAGTCCGGCGGGACCAGCTCCGATGACCAAGACATCAATGCGACTTTCGAGGGGCATGATGGTAAAGGGAGAACCTTGGAATGCGTCTCAATTGTGCAGGGCCGAATCCCTTTTCAAGGCTTGTGACGTTTCAACTCGCTGGCGATTGACTGGAAACCATCACCGCATCAATACTGCAGTCAATGTGTCTAAGCGCTAGCGAGTCGGAGTCAGTGCGATTCCTGGACGAACTGGATATAAATATGTAGACTACCTTGGACAGTTAATCACCGTCACAACAAATTGACACCATGAGCGGCAGAGGTTCTGATACGAGGATCGGACTCGGGTCCAGGATAACTGTCAACAAGTCTGCGGCGCTGCCAACGGTCAAAGAAGTATGATGAAAACACCCAGAAAAGACATATTACATCGGTACTCGGTTATACGCTGTGCCAGATTTCATATGTCATCGATGACATTCGACTCTCGGGTGCCTTGGATTTCGTCCAAAAGCTCATCTTCAACATAACCTGCCAAGGGAAAAAAATGGAGCCTAACAGGGAATCTGTATCAAGCTGCAACTTCTTGGAGATGAAAATCCAACCTGCCAAGTTTCTGTGTTGATGCTAAGTCCTGATTGAAAACCGACCTAGTAGATGTGCAAAAATAAGTAGTAAACCACCCATTTCGCCCGCATTCACACAGGGTATGAATGAAAACAATCATATCAATCACTGGACAAGTGTACAAACTTGCAGAGCAACTACTCTTGCCTTTTAGCTAGAATCCGATCTGGAGTCAGAACTCCAATACCATTTCGATCTAGAAAATCAATCTAGGCATTTCTCCATGAAATGACAACAGACCACACCTTGGAAACAACCTTGTCCACTTTCCTTATCAACAGTTCAGAAAAGTCCCGCATATTTCCTGCAACGTTGACAGAGCAAGTCGGACAGCCTTGTTCTCTCACGCTTTGCACTGTTTTTGCTGCAGAGCTTTCTACGGTTGCACTGCAGGGCTTGTCTCGTAGCGCCGCAAAGGTTTCCACCATGAAGTCCTCCCACCATTTGAGTGGGTATGTTTTGAATAGCTGGTATCCAGTTACAGTTGACTTCTCGCATCGGCAACTTGAGGTTTCACTTCTACTAGAGTCACGTGTCCGAGTAGGACCCCATGAGTCGTCGCGAGACTTCGGATTCTTATTGGTAGAAACTTGAAGCCACGGACAACCTTGGCTGCTTTTATAATGAGATTGGATCCACGACATGTTGCTCCCCACCGCATATACAGCGTCACCACACTTTTGGTGATAGGTAAGTAGCGCAAGCAGATCAGCTGCGTTTATTAGGTCGATTTCCCGGAACCAGGACGGGATGAGTGGCTGCGTCAAGGTGTACTTGGCAGCAAGCAGCGTTTCCTCGCGCGCCCGTCCCCAATGCGCAATTGCAAAGCACCGCAAAGGATCAAACTCGAGGAACTTGGGGCTCGAGAGAGCTTGACGGACTTTTCTCTCGACGATATCAAGGGAATATCTCCGGGCTGCCTTCAGGACGTCTATCAGATCCTGCAAAACCTCGAGCGTGGGATCTTCTGCCAACGTGCATGGATAGCAAAAGCGAAGGAGGGTATCAAGGGTCTTGCTGTTCTCTTGCACGCGGATGACGGCGATACCGTCCTTGAGCCCCTGGTCATTGCTCGCTTCAGTTGACTGGGGGATTTCAAACATGGCTTCGAAGATTGGGGATGCAAGAGAAAGGAAGAGTTTGAAAACACGAAAATCGATATTGTCCGGCGAACGCAGTATGATATCAGCCTTCTCATGAGCGAAAGGCGCAGCAGCGTAAGCAGATTCCCCAGACATTGTTTCGTATATCTGTAGAACAATACTACGGCTGAATGAAGTTGTTGAGAGCAAAGAGTGGGGTTTCTACTCACTGGGACGTTTATTTCAGGAAGGTGAAGAAGTCGAAAACGGGCCAAAAATTTATAACGTGCTGAAGTTGTCTAGCCATCCTCCGACCAAACACGGGACTACCACCCAATATTAAATGTTTCAAAGGCCGGTCATATCGCAGTATAAAAGCCGACCACCGTACGGGAAACCTAGGCAGGTTACATACAAAAATAACATCTTATTAGAAAGAAAGCTTGCCTCCTTTCACGAGTTGCTGCTATCGTGTCAAATGGCCAGCGAAAAAATGCGGCTGGACCCGAGGTACCTCGGACCAACACCTGTAAAATGGCTGCAATCCTGCAATGGGATAGTTTTTTCACAACCAGACTGGCCCCTCTTTGGCCGATGAGCGTCCACGCATCCCCAAAATGTGCGGGAAATGAGGTACCTACCCCTCTGCTACTCCCACGGATGATGCCACGCACTCGTGCAAGAACACCTTGCAGCGACCAAATACATGAAAGAGTAAGATGTTTTTGGCGCGGTCAATGATCGCACTCTAACCACGGCTCGCCTAGCGATTGAATGAATTAAGTTGACCCATCCTCCCGTGCTGTATTCTGCATGGAATCACTGAACACCGATATCAATCGTTACACTTCTCGCAACGACGACGGAACGTACCAAGGAATCCGAGTAGTTCGGTGCTCTAACGCTCCGCAAGGCCTCTTGCTGCAAAGTTCCTTCATAGCCCGTGGCCACGACAGGTAAAAACTGATGATAGGGAAGGATCACGAACAAATCATCTGCGGTGATCAGCTTAATCTGTGGGAGACCGCATCGACGAATAGTGTGAAGCGTGACTTTGTGTGCCGAGTGAAGGACGCAGAGAATTTGCATGCGAGTTACAGCGATCCATCGATTATAACCAAGAAGCTATCCATTTTCTCGTCGTGAAAAAGTGTAATGATGTAGAACCAGGCTAAGATTCATGGGTTTTTCTTAGTGACGGTGAGTATCAGTGAACGCCGTAAAGGCTAGAGACATCCACCGAGTCACGTGATCGTGTGGTACTTTCGGCGCGCCACGCGACTCTTCATTTCAGTCCAAAATGTCCGACGACTTGCTCGTCGAGTGTCCCATCCATCTCGACGCGGTCTCCATCAACGATATCCTCGTCTTCAAATGCGGTAGCTCCATGAATCGGTTTCAACCCTCCTTTCGTGCGTGCTGATTTGGACGCAGGGCACGGATTCTGCGAGCCATGCCTAGAGGAACACTTTACGCACGGTCACTCGGGCCACCGTTCGTGTCCTACGTGTCGCAAGCCCGTCAGACGCAGAGAGGCCATTCCCCTCTTTCTTACCCCTCCTCAAACTTCGACGGGGACGCAGCGTAGTCATTCGATGGCCGATGCTGCTCAGTCGCGACTGGCCAGGGAACTCAAGGAGGCCAAGGCCGCACATGCAGATTGCTCAGATCAGCTCACTGTAAATCAGCAAGAAATAGACGTTCTACGACGGGATGCCGCACAACGCGAACGCGCGATGCATCATCTCCGTTCCCGATACGAGGTGCTGGAAGGACGACTGGCGAAGGAAACAGACAGTTTTGCACGTGCGAGAGAAGAGAGTAAGCGGATGGCAGAAGAAGTTGCGAAACTCCAGGTCGAAAATCACAAGACAGCCCGGGCTCTGGAGCAGGCGTTAAAGGAGGTACAAGCTCAAGTTGAACGAGTGAAAGTTTTCCAGGGTTACGTCGAGCGATATAAACACAAGGTAGCCACTTTATTTAGCACCGATGCTATTTCTAAACTCGAGACCTGTAGTGTAATCTTGAGAAGAAGAAAAGAAAGGCGGTTGAAAATGCCAACCAACACCTTTCCAAAAGGGAAGACGACTCGTTGATGGTGGTGGATGCAAATGCTCCGGACGTGCTGCATCAGGACGAACCAGATTTTGGATGGCTGGATGAAGCTTGCGAAGTAAAGGGCGATCAATTCACTGTCCCGGGAGACGAGAATCTGGAATTCGAGATCGAGAGTGGAGATGAAGTTCAGCTCAGTGACGAGGTTGTCAAAGGAAGACAGATAGTAAGCCAGAGCGTCTTTGAAACTGAAATACTCACGTCTCTGGCAGGAAGGTCTGGCACGAGGAACATTTCCTCGATTTTCTTCGGACTGGAATCTCGGACTGGAAGTACTGGCTGGTTCATCGTCCGGGAATACTCTGAAGCGAAGACACGGAAGTAAACAGATTGGTGGATCCAAGCTTGTCAAACTGAAAATGCCAGAGAAGCCTCGCAAGTGGGTTAGTCCATTGGTCATTGACAGCCAGGGTCACATAAAAGGTGCTGTTGCCCTGGGCTCTAGGCAAAAGCTTCATTCGAAGAATTGAGACAGGGGTGCTAATCACGGTGGAGGTCATCAACTCATACTCATACCCGTTCGGCGTAATCTGTGTGCATTGTATATTAGTGCATCGGAGAAGTGTACGAATCTAGTTTGGATGGCGCAGTTCAAGTTCCAATGGAACTTGCCCCTCACACGACACCATCAGGTATACGAAATAGCCGTTGGATGATCAGCAAGTCCACTGATTATGAAACAGGATTCCTCCTACCCTCCATCCATGCCGCACCACCCTTCTTTACGTGAGATTTGCAGTCTCGATAGCGAGGTAACCGTGGGGTAACCGTCATGCCAGGGAACAGCCAACGCCCAGCACCCAGAGCCTATTTGCCGAACACTGGACCCGACTCATCCTCTCGTACGCACGACACCGACGGCTGTTCACCCTCTCCGTCGAAGACAGCGAAGGCCCAGGAAGCGATTGGGACGAAATACTGCGCAACGAGCGCATAAATCGTACGTCCCTTCATACCCCACCAAGGCCGGTCTTTTGAATGCCAAGTCCAGGCTGCGTGCGCCCGCCTTATCTCTCCTCGCTGCTCGCCACGCTCGTATCAAAGAACGTGGCGGTCTACGAACCTGCAAAGCAGACGCGGTCTGCATTGCTACTCTGGAGACAACCCGAGGAATGGGCCGAGGCGCTGCACACATGGGTATTTGCTCCCCACCCTTGTTTTCTTTCAATGGGCGCTGACCTCGTTCGTGCACAAGGCGACGGCGACGGGGCAGTTGAACACGATATTGACGTTTTACGAGATAACGGATCCGCCGATCCCATCTCCCCTCTCTGGGTTACCCATTCCACTGCTACGTCGAGCGATCAACGTCCTCGCGCGCTCAGGACGAGCTCAGATCATTGGCGTTGCTGACGGTGAAGGCGTCAGGCTGTTTGCAGGAACGAAATAACTTGTACAGTATTACCCAGTGCAGCTCGGAAAAAGCCGAGCGACTAGACAGTGATGAGAACAAGGTTTCAGCCACAACTCTCCATAGACAGACAACCCAGAGTGACTCTACGACAGCGACAAGATAACGCTGAGAGAGACGACGACCATGGCCAGTATTCTTCAACCTGTCCGTCCCCTCCCATCTTAACCCGTCCCACACAGGCCGAGCAAAAAACGACCCCAACTAACCCCATGAAAGAGCTCCGAATCGAAAAGCTCGTCATCAGTACGTTACCCTCCCAACACCACGCACACCCTCCCCTCACCATACAATAGACATTTGCGTCGGCGAATCAGGCGATCGTCTCACCCGTGCATCCAAAGTCCTCGAACAACTCACCGGCCAAACGCCCGTCACCTCCAAAGCCCGATACACCGTCCGCACATTCGGCATCCGCCGCAACGAAAAAATCGCCGTCCACGTCACCATCCGCGGTCCCAAAGCCGAAGAAATCCTCGAGCGCGGGCTTAAGGTGAAAGAGTACGAACTCCGGCGCAAGAACTTTTCCGTCACGGGCAACTTTGGGTTTGGCATTCAGGAACATATCGATCTCGGGGCGAGGTATGACCCTGGTATTGGTATTTTCGGGATGGACTTTTATGTGGTCATGGGGAGACCTGGGATGCGCGTGGCGAGGAGGAAGGAGCGCAAGGCGCGCGTAGGGTTCTCACACCGGGTGACAAAGGACGACACCATGGCTTGGTTCAAGCAGAGGTTCGATGGTATCATCTTGGTGGGTTTCGATCTCGCCATCGGGACTTTGGGGTCGAACTAACGCCACTTTTTTTAGAAATAAATGTACACTCTGTCCCTCGCTTTCTTGCGCAGCTCCCCAGGTGGAGCGTCACCACTATGTATGCATGGCACTATATGACCAGGCTTATGTGCGATGGCATGTTTTCGACACCAAATTGCATATTTTTTTCTGGAAAGGTTTACTGTTCGATGTTTAGAAACCAAACGACTTCCGATACGTGTGATCGAGGAGCCCGAGGCCGTTTCAGCACTAATCACTTGACAACTAGCTGTCTCGCTCAGCAATATGACACTCCTCTCAAGTCCGGTCGTAGCAAGGATCCACCGGTTCGACACCTCAAAACCCGAGGGAAAAAGGGAAAGAATACCATTCCGTACACGTAGCCCCGTACAATAGATGATCGATGATCGTCAAACGAGATACCACTTAACAGCGCACGAGATCTCAGTCGCGTCACGCTACATACCACCGCCATCTCAACACCCGCATGTCGATCGTGTCCCCTCGCTTGGCGCCGTCCACGGCCATGTTGCTGCCGTCCTCTGCTGGCGGGATCTTGATCGTGATCGTGTCTCCTGCAAACTCGAAATCGTCCTCGGACAGGTTCGACCGCAGGAGGCGCATCGTCGGTGGTTTCGACGACGCGTCAGTCGCCTCGCCCTGGGATGTAGAGCCGAGAGGATCCGTTGCACCGCCCAGCGGCGGCGGGTCATCCGTACACGTCTTTCCTTCCCCAGAGGACTCCAGCAGTGATGATTTAGTATCCCCGTCCTGCGTTTTCGCGGCAGCATCTGTCGATAGTATCGATCCCGTGGGTTGAGTAGCGTCCACAGAGGGTGAACCCAACGCTGAGAGCGTATATCGCGTCTTGCCCTCGTGCACGTCCCGCGTGACGAGGTAGGTCTCCGTCGAACTTTCAAGTATGACGCCTGGCCGTATCTCGTCGCTCGACTCCATCTCCACATCGCCGTCCGCCGAGGCAACCTTCCGACGCTTCACCGGCGGTGGGCCAACGATGGACCCCGGGTGAAGGTGAGGAAAGAGGGCGCACTGCACCACCTGCGCATCGTATTTGAACCTGCACGCGCGCGCAAAGACAATCAAGACAGATCACAGATACATGCGAGAACGGAACATACCCAATGCCCGTTTTGCTCTTTCCCCTATCGGGAACACCAAACGAGATCGCCAAAGCTTGCATCTTTTTCGCTTCGTCAGCGATGACACTCATCTCGCTCGACCCCGCCTTCTTCGTCTCCGCAAAGTCGACATTGAGGCGTCGTCTCTTTCTGGGAGCGTTCGTGGCATCAACGAGCGGCGGCGAAGGTGGCGAGGGAAGACCGAGGACGTCAGCACGGCGTTGCGCATACTCTGCCAACCGCTGTGAACGATTGCGAATCCCAAGACCAGGAGCGACATGCGCGTTCGGCTAAAGCGACGCGTTAGCCAGGGCAACCATACCTGACACCCGACAAGCAAACCGACCTCGACAACATCGACACTAATCACCTCAAACGCGCTCCCATCGTGGCCCCATCCCCACCCACAGCTGACACACCCTCTGCCATCATCCTCAGCTTCTTCGAAGCTCGTCATTCGGCTAGCACTATCGCCCCTTCCGGCGCTCTCTTCTCCGTAAAATGACTCACCCCATCCACCGATGAAACGGCTTGCCCAAATACCGCCCGCGTAACCAGGTGGCTGTGGGTCGCTATTCGAGGAAGACGTGGAAGGAACCGAGGAAGTGGGCGGAGGAGGCGGGAGAGGCGTGTTCGTGCGTGTGCGAGGAACGCTAGCAGTTCCGTTCACGTGGCCGTTAACACTTGGGCCATTCATACCACCGCGAGTATCGCTTTCCCCGCACTTCACGGCACCAGAGGCCGACGCCAGAGTGGGTACGAGTGCAAGTACAGCGCGTATCGTTCGACCTTCCTTCTTAGCCCGGGAGATACCACTCCATGTCAACAGACCAGCGTGTACTGCGCATTGGATCACGTCGGAATCATCCGTGTAAACGCGGCGTCGCGAGAACGAGTACATTGAAGGTGAGTATGGGTAAGGCGGCGGGGGAGGTAGTCCGCCTCCCCAAAGTCGGAACTTTTGCGGCCTAGCAGGAGGTAGAAAAGAGGGTGGCACAAGAACCGTGATGCGGAGTTCAGTGGGCGTCTGAGTCATTGCAGGGGTAGGCTGCGGCGTAGATGAAGGAGCCAAGGAACCCGAGCTAGATCCGGCCTCCTTTGCTTTGGGTTCGAATGGCTCGTCCCCCTCGAGGACAGGCGTAGGAATCCACTCCGGGAAATAATAAGGAAAGGGTGTCCGTGGCCATACATATGTTCCAAGACCGATAAACGGCTTCTTCTCTCTCTCCTTCCTGGCTTTCGCGAGTTCCTCGGCACTGGGCATCCGTTCCAGCATCTCCAGCCGCTCCCGCTCAAGCATTTCCAGTCTTTCGCGCTCTAGCAGCTCAAAGCTTTCACGTTCCAATCTTGCGAGCCGCTCGCGTTCCATGATATCGAGTCCCCCGAGCCTGTCGCGCTCAAAGAGCTCACCGAGTTCGCGCTGAATCGCCTCAAAGCGTAGCCGGGCTTCAATTCGTTCACGGTCGGCCTCAGGATGCTCTCCCTCGCGATTTGCAGCATTCGTCGCTTCCCGTTCCCTGTCCATCACACCTTCCGGCCCGCGTTCCGTAAGCTCCCTGTCGCGTTTTTCGATCAATTCTCGGTCGGCTCCAGGTCCAACGGGAGGTCGTTCGTCACGTTCGCGCTCAGCAATCGGTACATCGACGGTCTTGCGATCCTTGTCGCCATCCCTGTCTCTGGAAGGCCCAGCTTCACTCGCGCTAGCGGCCTGGATACCCCTGTCCCGATCCCTCTCCATTGTTTCAAGGCGCTCACGCTCGCATGCCTCTGCCCGTTCACGTTCTATCACGTCAAAAGGGTGAGATCGCATAGGCATGCGTTCACGATCACCGTGGCGTTCCTGAGTGACTCTTTCACGTTCCATAACGACGCGTTGATCGGGAAGGGCACGTTCCCGTTCATGCATGACGCGATCCCTGTCGTTGACGCCCATACGTTCTCGCTCCAGGAAAAATCGATCTCTGTCCGTCATCCGCTCCCTATCCCGAACATCGACGATACGGTCTCTCTCTGAGAGGGCTATGCGATCGCGCTCGAACATGACCCTGTCTCGCTCGGCCATTGCACGCTCCCTGTCAGCAAAAGCGCTGCGTTCATTGTCACGTTCTGGCACGGGGATGCCCATGCGTTCGCGGTCTGGGACAGGCACCCTCTCGCGGTATTGCCGACGATCCAGCTCGCGCTCTCTGTCCCGTTCCCATGCAAGTTGACGTTCGAGGTGTTCGCGTTCCCGGGGATAATCATGTGGAGGTGGAGGATGGAGTGGTCCCGGTGCGCCCGGTCCCGTCGTACTCGTGATAGTAAGAGGTGGTACGCCAGCGCCACCCATATTCATCCCATGAGGAGATGGGATACGAGAATGCGTGCGACGATCGCGTTCTCTCTCCCTCTCCCTCTCGCGATCGTGACCACGTGGTGGCATCCCTGGTCCGGTTTCTCCTTCTCGATGTAGCCCAGCGAGACGTTCGCGTTCGCGCTGGATATGCATGTCTCGCTCCCGCATGTCTCGCTCTCGTTGTAACACCGGTATACCCTCCATCTCCCTTGGCACGAGATCCCGCTCGCGGTCCATCATCCGCTCACGCTCGCGTGTGGCAAACATGTCCCTCTCCCTCTCTCTTTGCATGGCAATATCCCTCTGGTTTGGCGGGACCACGTCGCGTTCGCGTTGGGGGAGGAGCATGCCCTGCTCCCTGCTTGATTCTCTGAGACGTGGGCGGTCTCGCTGCTCTCTTAGATAAGGTCGGTCATGATCGGGATGAAACCCGTATTCGGATTCGCGCGTCGGGTCCATGTCCTTCTCGCGAGTAAAGTCACGTGACATGTTTGCCAACATGTCCCGTTCTCGAGCCATGTCTCGTTCGCGTTCACGAGCAACGGTCATGTCGCGCTCGCGCTCGCGATCCCACTCTGGAGGGTGTGCCTGGAATTGGCCCTGTCCAGGGAGTAGGGGCGGACCCTGTCTGTGTGGATGCGAGTGGGGAGGTGGTGGATGTATGCGGTCTCTATCGTGTGGTGGGCGTTCGTGAGGAAGCGGGGGCATTCGTTCGTGTGGGGGAGGGCCAACGCCTATGCGATGGCCCGAGCCTGGAGGTGATTGCTGCGCTTGCGTTCGCAGGGGAGGAGGTGCCTGGGTAGGTGGTGCACGGGAAAGCGGAGACATTCTATGCATATGGTGTGGAGCACGGTCGCGCTCATGAGGGGAAAGTATCGGTCTGTCATGTGCGGGTGCCAGGGGACGGTCGTGAGTAGGGGGGATTCCGCGATCATGCGGAGATATGAGGGAGCGATCATGAGGGGATGCAAGCGCGCGTTCGCGCGGAGAAGGGATGGGGGGTCTTTCTCTCTCTCGGTCGCGATCAAAGGGACCAGCGACGACGCGTTCCCTGGCTGCATGACGGATAAAGTCCATATCTTCTTGTTGAC
>JBBPTZ010000635.1:0-17333 GCA_038094315.1 Phylloporus cf. tubipes
CCTACCAGTAGTACGATAGTCTTACACATAAGAAAATAGAGGTGTCGCGTTGAACAACAAAAGAAAAGAAATCTTCTACAATACCGGTCAGAAGTAATAAAAGAAAAAAAAAGGGAAAAAAGGGTTCGCGCACGTAACCAGAGCCAAAATAACAAAACGACACCTGCCGCCTCGACGTACGCATCACATATGATAACCTCGTCGTCCAACCCGTCCACGCTTAGCGCGAAAACAAGGGCCGGCGGTGCATCTCGTTTCTTCATCGGCCCCTCGTCCCGCGCTAGCTCGTCCCGTTCGCTCGCTCAAAACCGTCCACCCGTGCCGGCCGTCCGTGAACTCGTCTGAACGAGCCTCACACCCGGGTACCGCAACTCTTCCTCCACGGGTGACTGGTGCTCCCACAAACTCTGCCGTTCCTCCGCGTCCTCGACGCCCTTCAAGGGATAGCGCCGCGATCGTGACGCCGAGCTGCTCCTCCGATCCCGCTGCGTCCGATCAGAACCGCTGTCCGTCCTCGAGTGGCCCATGGTCGTGTTCACGGTCACGGCCGGACGCACGGGTACGGGCATCGCGACTGAGGGAAGCGTCGCCGTTTGCTCACTTTCCGTGCTCTCCGCCGACGATGCGTACTCGCTGCTCTCCATCATATGTCTATACGACGACCGCTCGTTCTCCAGCAAATTGTTTGACGACGGGAAGGAAGACATGGACGGCGTCGAGGGCGTATCAAACGGGTCGGGCTCGACGCGTGCGCCGTATGTGGATACGGTCGGCGCGAGCGGCTCGTCGTTGGCACGCTTTGGGACGACAATGGTTTGAGAGTGGATGGCTGGCGTCTGCGGTACGCTGCGGTTATCCCCTCCCGTGCTCGGCCCCGGCGGTGGGGGAAGTGGCGGTATCACGTCGGTGGGTGAGGTCGACATCGACCTCGGGGGATAGAGGAACGACGATGGCGCTTTGGCGTCGAGGTTGGCGGGGATAGAACGGAGTGCGTGTACGACGTGAGAGCTACTGTTTCCCGGAGGTGCGTACGAATGAACGACGTCCTGTCCCCCAAACTTGATCGTCGTCCGGCGGGGGCTCTGTGTCGAGGACGTCGTGACATCAGACACGCGGTCGACCGAACCAGTGCGCATGGGTGCATCGTACAATGAATGGCGCGTGAGCCCGTCGTAGGCGTGGTCGGTGTGTTGGAGATTAGAAAACGGAAGTCCGTCAAGATTCCCGACCATGCCTCCACCGACGCCCATCCGCTGTGCACGTACAGAGCCCGTGGTGCGACTCGACTGACTGAATCGTCGGGCAGTGCGTGCACGCATGAGACTTCCAATGGTGCCAAAGGAACCGCGGAGGGCATCCATCCCGGGTTCTTCCACTGTTGCCATGTCCTTTTCTTCGTCGCTGGGTTCGAGATCGATCGTTGCAGGCTTGTCTGTATGGGTGCGTGCGGCTTGCAAGAGTAGCGTCGATCGTCGATCGAGCGATGTGAGCTTGGTGGGGTCGATCTTGGACATTTGAAGGATGGTGATGCCAATACAAATCGTCACAAAGGCGAGTACCAACGTGATGATTTGAGTTGCGGGTGCAGAGAGACCTCTGAAGAGGACCTGGATCAAGAAGATGAGGCTTTCCGCCAACGAGGAACATCAGCACATACGATGGTTGTGACCATGGAACAAAAGGAAACTATACAGAGATGAGATGGATCACGTGTACAAGACAGAGGACTCACATAAGACGTAGTATGTCGGAGTTACTTGCGTGTCATCAGAATCCGGGAACTGGAACAGAATTGGGGAAACGTACCCATAGCTGAAGGAAGATTGCGAGTGAGTATATATGCGTACGAACGGGCATGCAACGCGTACCTGTATTGAATAGCGCAAGCGCAACGTTCAAATAATACACTTCTGTCACTGGACGGCGTTAGATGTGGGTGAGTTGACAGGCAACTAAGACACGTACATAGAGTAACGACCACGAAACCCATCAAGAAAAACGTAAACCAATTATTAAACTTTGGGTGGGATAAGGCAGCATGACGATAAGATGTTTGAAGTGACATACCTGGTTATAGCCCATGATGGAGGTAATGATGGCGGCGCCAAGACCGGTAGTGACACTGACGCTGATGCCACCGATGGTGCTGCAGACGGTGATGTACCAGATCATGTTGTCCTTGCCATATCTGGTGGGGGCGAATGAGGGGAGGGGATGGAGGAAAGGATGGGGACGAACTTTGGACCAAAGTAGATGATGATGCTCAAAGCGATAGCAATGAGTACACTGATGTAGGCAAGAAAGCTGGGTGCGATAAACATGGATTTAAATTGTGATATCTCGGAAGGCGTTTGTTCCTTGGGCCCTAGGAACGGGATCAGGGGTGGGATTTGAAGACATTGACAACGACATGCCATTGAGTGCGATGATGACTGAACCAATCTGGGGACAAGCGATGAGAAGCGATGAGGGGGGGAGAAGAGGGCATACAATACAGAGAGAGCATCCGAGCCAGCCGAAGAAGGTGAGCTTCTCTTTGAGGAATATTGAAGACAGGATGGCGCTAACTACAACTGAGAGTGCGCCCATGGGCGTCTTTTTGGAGGGGTGAGATGATGTTTAAAAGTGGAGTATTGGAATACAGACCACGACAAGGGCCTCGACGAACGCATACGCTAGGCGGGGTGAGGACAAGCGATTAGAGCGGGAAGCCACGCACCGGCAAAGTTACATATTTCACCGAGAATCATCACTAGACGAGAATGAAAAGCGGTCAAGTGCGAGAGGGGGGTGCGTACTTGTCATGCCAATCCACCATAGCCACTAAAAAGTGTGAGGAGGTGGATGTATGCGGGATAAAATGGCGCAGACTGACCGACTTGAGGTAGGCGACGCCCTCGCCCGCGGTGTGCCCGGCCTGCGAGCGCAAGAGCCCCTTTTTCTTGAATACGAAGCTGGAGCCGATGAGAAGACCGCTGACGACGGCGAGGATGATGCCGACGACCTGAAACAAGGTGAGTGGGTCGGAGAAGGGAAGAAAAAGAAAAGGGGGACCTTGAGGCTGGAGGGGAGTTGAATGGTGCTGGGGGAGGAGTCCCTCGCAGCGAGTGCCATGTCGTGGTTGGGTTGGAATCCGAGGTGGAGTTTGTCGTCCCACTGCGGTCACTGGCTATGATGCCGAAGAACTGCCTGATTTGGGAATTCGGCCGGGATAGGACGAGTGACGAAAAAAGGGCGCCGAGTGAATTTGGCCGTCGACGACGATGACGGACCAGGACGAATTCACGTTCGTGTCCACGGACGACTTGAGAACGCCACGGCCGCTGCAGGCATACCCGGACGTGTCGACGCCGAACGCGGTGGCGAGCGGACACGATCCAGACATCACGCCGTGGACGAATGAGCCGGTGCGTGTTCGTTCTTCGTCTCCTCCTTTTGCTTTGTATCTCGTACCCACGCCCCCATCTCAGCCCCCAAAGCGCTCGGTCGCCAGGTCATTCCGCCCGTCCACCTCTTCCCTTCGACTCCGTCCGTCCGACGCCAGCTTCGTCTCCAGCGACTCGTACGCCCCATCCGTGTCCGACATGTCCTTGGCCGACCCGCGCAAGGGAAAGAGCTCTCTCAGCTTTTTCAGTGACATCATCATGAAAAAGCGCTCCCGCTCAAAGCTCGCTTCTTCCGACTCCATCAACGACAGCTCCACCTCCTTCGCCACGTTCGCACCGAGCCCCTCCCAGCTCTCCGTCGACACGTACATGACCCCTTTGTACCACGAACAGCCTTCAGAAACACCCCCACTCCAAAAGAAGGACAAGGGCGGGTCCACACGCAAAAAGTCTCGTCTCAACAAACCCCCGCCCGCTTCCCGAAAAGACGAGCCAGAGCTCCTCAAAATCGACACTGACTTTTCACACATTCAGGACATCATCCACAAGTCCGCCGACGCCGCGTCTGGCCCCCTCCCAGGTCGCCCCAGCGCGTCCTCCAGTGGCTTCGACTCGGGCAGCATCAGCCTCTCTGGTTTCACTCCCCCCTCCCCCTCTTCCATCTTCACAGATCCCTTCCACCCTTCCACCATCCCTTCAAACCGCAGATACCGACATGACCGCAAAGTTTCCCCAAAGACCATCATGGAACAGTTACACGATCCCGACCAAGACGTCGAACAGCTAACAGAACGCGAATGGACCGCGCCAGAGAGCTGGGCAATCGAAAAGGACGACCTAGATGCCGCTGCAGATGCAGCAAGCTCAAGCTCAGACGAGAGTCTCATCGCCAGTAGCTCACGCATTCCCGACGACTTGTCTACCGCCACTGACATCGCCACAAAGAAACGGATGCGCAGAAAAACGCATATCGCGCACAAACCCTCCTCGTCCATGAGCTCCAACAAGTGTGTCCTTGTGCGCATATATCGTGCCAATGGCTCCTACCATGTCGCACAAATTCCCCCACATGCAACCGTCGCTGATCTTACCCCATCCCTCAACGCAAAGGTCTTGCGCGATCACGAACGAGAGACACACAAGCTCTATCTCAAGGAACGCGGAAGGGGTGCGTATACATCTACTTTTCCTGTCTTTACTTCATCCCCCTCCATAGAACGAGTGTTGGCCACGACAGAGCGTCCCGCCGCCATCACACGCCGCCGTTTGGAACAAGCCGGTTACGATCAGCTCGACAGTCTTGACTACCTCGCGGCTGAGGACATGACATTTCTTCTCAAATTCGTGTACAAAAGCCAACTCCTCGCTCCAACGGTATGCTCCTCGCCGCCGTCCCATGCTCCACGTCTGACCCTTTCCAGACGGAAGATTTGAACTTTGACAACTTCGAATACATTGATCTCACAGGCTGTGGTCTGCCCACCATACCCGTCATTTTTCACAAGAATGCGGCATCGATTGTATACCTCAATCTCTCTCGCAACCCCATGGTAGAGATACCCCTTGACTTTATCCAATCTTGTATCACATTGCGCGAACTCCGCCTGTCGAATATGGCGATGAAAAAAGTTCCCCAAAGCGTTCGACATTCAGCGAGTCTGCATCGCCTTGATCTCTCGTGCAACCGCATAGTAGACCTCGATGACGCTGGGCTCGATCGTATACCCGAGTTGAGCATCCTCAAGCTCCAAAATAATCGCATGGAGCAACTTCCTTGGTATTTTCCCCGCCTTCGGATGCTCAAGACATTGAACATGTCCAACAACAAGTTCAGCCGACTTCCTCCCGTCATTTGCGAAATGCCTTTCCTTCGAGACCTCGACATATCGTTCAACATGATCACGGAACTCCCGGAGGAGATTGGTCGGTTGACCGCCCTTGAGCGGTTGATATTCGTCGGAAACCAAGTTTCCAAACTCCCCGAACAGTGTAGCGAGCTCGTCAATCTCCAAGTCCTCGATTGTCGACGAAATAGTATTGGCGACCTTTCCATCGCCTTTACACTTCCCCGACTGGAGGAACTCTTGGCGGACCACAACGCAATACATGCGCTCGATCTCTCCGATGGACCACGTAGCACGACCACCCTCGACGTCTCGTTCAACGATATCACACTTCTCAAGCTCGTTCCCGTGCAGTCGCCTTTTGCTCTCACTTCTCTCGACGTTTCCCATACCAAACTCTCCTCTCTGGACGACTTTGCGCTGTCACATCTTTCTGCACTTCAGACTCTGAAATTAGACCACAACCTGTTCCGAACGCTTCCCGACTCCCTTGGGGAGCTCAGTCACCTCATCACGCTTTCCTGCTCTGACAATCATCTCGATGCTCTCCCCGAAACCATTGGCTCACTCCGACGTCTCGAAACCCTTGATGCACATAATAACAGTCTCACACAACTGCCTATCTCTATTTGGAATTGCCCCTCGCTCGTTTTGATCAACGTGACGTCCAACTTGCTCGATACGTGGCACGATCCACCAGACTCATCGCTCCTAACTCCTCCCCCTTCTGGCATATCCCTCGACGTTCCACAGACCCCACCTGGAGCGCGGTCACATTTCCAGCTCGCGAGAAAGGCATCGAGTGCGACGGTACACACACCCTCTGCTCGACCTTCCCCCCCGCTTGCGTATTCGCTCGAGAAACTGTACGTGGGTGAGAACCGACTCACGGACGAGTGCCTCCCGCCGTTTACGATCCTGAAAGAACTCCGCGTTCTCAACCTCTCCTTTAACGAAATTCAGGAGCTCCCGAGCTCGTTCCTCCGCAACCTCACCAAGCTCGAGGAGCTCTATCTGAGTGGTAACCAGCTGACGAGTATTCCGACTGAGGACTTGCCTAAGCTGAAGAGGTTGAGCGTCCTGTTCCTCAACGGGAACAAATTGCAAACACTGCCCCAAGAGCTGAACAAAGTGCCGAACCTAACGGTGATCGACGTCGGGAGCAACGCGCTGAGGTACAACATCAACAACTGGGAGTTTGATTGGAATTGGTATGTCTTTCCCTGTTGACCCGCGGTTGATCGACTGACATTTTCGTGCGCTAGGAATTTTAATCAAAACCTCAAGTACCTCAACCTGTCGGGAAACAAGAGGCTCGAGATCAAGCCCCCCAATGTCAAACATCACTCGGGTGATGGAGAGGATGGTTGCGGTCTTGCCGATTTCTCCGGCTTGACGTCATTGCGCGTCCTGGGTCTCATGGACGTCACCACTGCCTCTTTACCCAACATCCCCGAGGAAAGCGAAGATCGACGCGTTCGAACCTCGCTCTCCGAAGTGAACAAGATGTCATACGGGATCGCGGACAATCTCGGGAGCACCGGCTACCTCACCATGTTCGATCTCGTCCAGCCCGAGTTTCGGGGACACAAGGACGAGGCCGTGTTTGCCATGTTTGGGCGGTCAGACGCGGCGCAGAGCAACAATCATCTGTCGAAATATCTCCATGACAACTTCTTGCCTCAGTTCAGCGCCCACCTGGGTCAGATCGATCAGTCCAAGGACGAAACAGTCCGCGACGCGTTACGAAGGACGTTTTTGAGGCTCAACAAGCAGCTGCACGACACGCTGTACGCCGGGAACCATCCGTCCAACCGAAAAATGTCCCAGGTGAGCGCGTCGACGGGGGGCACGGTGTCGTTCGAGAGTTCGTATCGTGCGGGGGCATCCGGCATCGTACTCTACTTTGTCGGCAAAACCATGTACGTGGCGAACGCGGGCGATGCGCTGGCTGTGGTCTCGATGCAAGGCTCTGCAGAGCTGTTCTCGAGAAAACACGATCCGTTTGATCGGCGCGAGGCGGAGCGCATACGATCGGCGGAGGGGTGGATCTCGCCCAAGGGTCTCGTCCACGAGGAGATCGACGCCTCGCGATCTTTTGGATACTTTTATCACTTCCCCGTGGTGAACGCGCGGCCGTACGTGGAGGAACGACAGCTGACGGAGCAAGACGAGTTCTTGATCATTGGAAATCGGGGGCTGTGGGACTACATCTCATATCAGACGGCGGTGGACATTGCACGGTCGGAGATTTCGGATCCGATGATTGCAGCGCAAAAGTTGCGGGACTTTGCGATTAGTTATGGGTCGGACGGGAGTACGATGATCATGGTCATCGGCATTGCTGGTCTGTTCCGCCACAAGAAGCAGCCGACGGCCGATTCATCCATGGACGAGGAGCCGTATAGCGCGTTGAAAAAGCGAGGGGGTAAGAAAGCGGATATCCAAGACCGGACAATTGCTCGGTTGGATTACGAAGTATCGCCACCGACGGGACATCTCTGTCTCGTCTTCACTGACATTCGGAACTCGACCCAGCTGTGGGAAGCGAACGCGGGTATGCCGACTGCAATGCGACTGCACAACAATCTGTTACGTCGACATCTGCGTTTATGTGGTGGGTACGTCGTCAAGACGGAAGGGGACGCATTCATGTGTTCGTTTCCATCGACGTTGGCCGCCTTGTGGTGGTCGCTGGCCGTCCAGGTTCAGCTAATGCATGAACCGTGGCCCTTGGAGATTTTGGAATGTGAGGAGGGAAAGGAGGTGTGGGATGCGCAGGGAGACCTGATCGCACGCGGGCTGTCGGTACGTATGGGCATCCACTGTGGTACGCCCGTGTGCGAGCCCGATCCAATCACGAACCGGATGGACTATTTTGGTCCGATGGTCATTCGTGCTTCCCGTATCAGCGGGAACGCCGCGGGGGGTCAAATTATGTGCAGCGCGGACGTCGTCCGGGAGATCAACGCGCGCGTCACGGAAACCGGGCCCGACACGGAATTTTCTGAATTCCAACCTCCGCAAGCGATCGAGGCGATCCGGCGAATGAACATCAAGGTGATCCCGGTGGGCGAGATCAAACTCAAGGGTCTCGAAATCCCCGAGATGGTATCGTTGATCTATCCGGGGTCTGTCGCTGGTCGACAAGACATCGACCTAACGGGGGGATCGGCGAGTGCGTCGGCGCTGCCGCCTACCAAGGTGAGGTGTGGTGTTGCACAGGCCAAGGAGTTGGCAGTGCTGTGTCTGCGCTTTGAAGCGCTCGCGAGCGGTCGCGTGTTTCGGGCCTACCCAAAACGCAAGGAGAGTATACCGCCACCGCCGAGTGGATCAGCGGTTGCGAGCGACGACCGGGTGGAACCGTGGTACATGTACGGCGACCCCGATCAGCTGGTGCCTACGATTCACGACAAGATGAGCGAGATGGAGATGTTGATACTGTTGGACTCGTTGTCGACGCGGCTGGAGAACGCGGCGTCGGCGATGAGGTTGTCGGTGGTGACGGAGCGTATGAAGAGAATGCAAGCGAGTGGTGCGTTGGACGAGCGGACGCTGGATTTGCTTTCGACGTTGATGCTTGGGTAATGCGTCGTCGTGTCGTTGCTGGACTTTTTTTCTTTTCTGACTTTCGTCACTGTTCGCTGTCGTTGGTCGCTCAGGTTGTGTGTCACGGACCGTCCTTTTTCCCCCCGTCGAGCATGTTTTTACCGTTTTATTGACGTTCCGCTTCTTTGGTGACGTCATTTGTATTGTACATATGTAACTTGTCATGTCTGGGGCTTTTTGTTGTCATTGTCTTTTTGTACTATTGCGCTGTGCTGCTCAATATCAGTCTGTTGTGTTCTGGGGTGTTGTCCCTGAGGATTGGATGGGTTCGTTGCACTCTAAGTCAATAGGTAGAATGTACATCCGACATGCAAAGTATCGAGGAGATGACGCTGTCGTTACCATCGACGAACTCTTCTGAACGTTCTCTCTCTCGCTGCGACGAGAACCGTTGGGAGTAATAGGAGTAAGAAACCTCAAGCTCCAGCTTGCTGAGCTATTATAGCCCGGGACGCATTCAAGGCTGCGGGGCGTCGTCGTTCGCGGATTTTTTTGGACCATAGAGAGAGCAGAGTTACACCGATGACGCGGTGGATTCTGCATTGCCGTATGCAAGCGACGTCATGGTGCTTGATATTTTATTTTGCGATTCATTGAGAACGATGAGTTGGTGTGGACGAAAGAAAACGAAAAGAAAAAAAAACGGGCTATCCTCGAAGCGCAGGCCGTTGAGGAGACGCCATTGTCGTTACAAGCATCCCTTGGAGGATAACAGACGAGCTTGAAGCGTCACACAAAGACGGTGACGGGATACGACGCCCATTGACATATCATGACGACAGCTGGTCCGGAGACTCTACGATGGGGATAAGTATTCGATAAAGACGTTCAGGGTTGCGTGACTGGTCTTCCGCAGCGTCTCCGACGAACAGCTCGTCCTTTTGGTCACGGCGGCCCGAGATCATGGGTATGGTATAGCTCGTCCTCGTTTGCCACTATTTTCTGGAAAAAGTAAAATATATAACAAGATTCGGGTACGTGTGCAGGGCACCACTGCTTGTAATTGGGTCGGTATTTGGCGAAAGAATGCTCCCATCTCGAGCTAGACCATCGAATTGGATAAATTCAAAAAGGCCAGATGAAAAACAAACAAAACGTACTCATCTGAACATTCCAGATGCCGTGGTCGATCAACGCCCAGCGTCGAATCGAGGATGATTTTGCTATGAAACCTGACAAGTAGATCAGCGGTGACTTGTGCGACCATATGGCCGATTTCTTAATTCTGTCCACAGTGCATCGCAGTCCACACCTATAGACACATCCTTCCGTCTTCCATGTCAGCCGTCGCACCGCCTGGTGCGTGTCAGCATCCACATCGTTAGCAGGGCAGAGTCAAGCCGTACGTGTCGCATCTCCGTCCGTAAGGTTGTTCCAATACATACAGCAAGTGATGCTCGTTATGGTACCTACTACTTTTATCAATGACGTCGCGCCGATGATGAATGGAATGGAAGCACTGATACGCACATACTATTTGCGTCGGGGATATCACAGCACCGATCAGCACAGAGACGCTCGTGTCGTACGACTGCCAAGGGTCACGGCGAGCTCCACAGTGGGCGCATCCAATGAAAACATTTCAGGGTGCGATTCCTTGCAAGGCTATCATCGCTTTCTTGTGTGTGAACGTCAAAGTAAACCTGCATCGTTTGGCATGAGAATTTCTGTAGGCCACTTTTGTTGTATACGACGACCCTGCCGTTGACTGAAAAAGTCAATCGGAATGCGGACGAGATATCCGAACATCCAGGATATAATCAACGCCCAGCACCGGAATTAGGGGTGGCATCGTGGATAACCTTGGACACAGATAATCTAAACGTTCAGGGCCAGAGGTCGGCCCTTCTTGATAGTTTGATTTCCTCCGCATGTCTCGCCGGTGCTTCCATGAATCGTTAATGCGATGCTATAGGTTGACCCGCCCGGGGTGGCACCACAAGAAAAGAGGGGGATGGGCCATTTACGTGGGGAATTCTGATTTGGGACTCTAGATGGAGTCCAAGAAGTGCCGTAAAATTTGGCTGTGCTATCCACGTCGACGGTAGTAGATTCTTTTGGGTGTGAAGCTGTGCGGCACAAGTCGATCGTGTGACTGGACTAAAATCAGCACTTGCCAGTGAGGTGTAAAATAGCTGCCCAAGCGTTCAAGCTGTTTGCAGCGCGGTCCACTCGAAACATATACTAGTTGGAGAAGCTATGGTATCTGGAGTACTTTCACTATTAGTAACTCGGCTTCATGGTTGATGTTTACTTGCTACATCTTTCGGCCTGCGTTGGCAGTGGCCAGTGGAGCAAACTGACTTCCCACACCCTTTAACGTCATTCATACCGCTCGGCTTACCGGGTAAATACTAATGCCGGAACCCGGTGCCAGCGCGTGATCCCGGGCCAACTTCCTTCCTTCAACAAGCTGTAGTATTTCGTTATCCATTGTGACGACCAGGTCCAATCCTTTCTTCGATGAAGGTAGGGCACAGTCTTCTGAAACTAAAGTATTCGGCGGTCCAAGCTATAGGTCCTTATACAAATTGCCGTCCGACATATGGAGTGTTTTCGTCTTTATCCGTCGAAAAACGAGGTGACAGCGCTGGGTGTCTGCTATACAACAAAAATCTCCTGAAAACTGATGGAACGTACGTCGGCGTCTGCTCTTTTCTGGATAGAGAAAACAGAAGATAGAAATCGACAGATTTTATTGGATGCGCCCGTTATCGAACCTGTCCTTTGAATTATCTGTCACGAGCGACTTGTCGTAATCGTTCGTATTTCCCGTCGGAATGGGATACATCCCGCCAACGATATGCTTGTGAGCAACAGTTACTAGTTCTGTCTTACAGGTGTGTCCCAGAGGTATAAAGACAGGCGTATTCTGCTCAGTCCATCAGCACACATCAACTCGCTCTTCCATCTCTTGATCTCTCAGATATAAACTCAAACTCTCACAATGACCAACAACTCTAACACACTCGTCTTGAGAAACTGTTTGTCCCCCCCATTTTGTTAGACCGCACCCTCCGAGCTCAAGTTCATTCTAGATCCCGACGACGATGCTCTGAAGCATCCAGAAAACTATCCCAAAGCGCTGTCCTTTGTATGTCATGTGTCCGCTGCGTCATTCAGGCTGAATTTTACGTGTTATGCAGTCTCCCGACATCATACCGCTCTACGGTACCAAGGCTGACCAGAGCGAGCTCGTTAATCCCGCGTCCTTGCGCGGATTCACGGGAATGCCCATCGTCGGCGGCGATGTCAACAACGTCTACATTCGAGGCTACGGCTCCGGCGGGCCCTACATTGCCACCTTGAGAGCCTTTCCCAGCGAGCTCATCTTGTGGCCGCAAGTGTGGTCTTCTGTCGACGCCGTCTCGTCTGGCCCGATAGTAATTTCAGGTGGAGACGCCGCAGGTCCATGTAGGCCCATTTGCATTTCACCTCCACTTCTGAGCTTCATTCATTCGCGTTATAGATGCTTCCGACGATCATCTGTCATTCCGTCCACCTCACGCGATGGGAAATGCATACTCCTTGGTTGCTAACGTGTTCAAGCACATTCCCGAGAACGCGCACAAAGACTTGAAGGAATATGAACCTATTCCACCGGTCGAACCTGTTTACAATGGTGTGGAAGACTTCCTCTCTTTTCTGTCCAAGGACAAAAACTTCACTTTCTATAATGTAAGGATTTCATGCGTTCTTTTTGATAGGAACACGACCCAATCATTTCTTAGGTGGTTGTTGCGGATCCTACTTTAAACCATGTTTCAACGAGCACTCGACTCCGCATGTTCAGTAAATCACCGGTGTCAGTTGTTTTTCGCATCGAGGTGAGTCCAATTGTTATCGGGTTCGCGTGATCGTCCTAACTCCATCTGGCAGAGAAGTGTAACAGTCTCCGATAAAGTAGAGGTATCGCTAGTTGACGACCGCGGAAGGGTATGTATCCCTCGCACACCACTGTCGTCCTTGGGAGACTACAAGACCACGCTCGATCGGTCCTATGACGGAATGCTGACGCTCCACGTATTTTCACCTGCGGAGAACACATTGTTTGAGCCATATTCCTGCCTCTCGCTCAAGGTCCTCGCATGTGGGGTCCGATGTGCTATTCCGGTGACCGCTGCGGACCCGAGATCACCACTTCAGCCTCAGCTATTGGGTACACTGAATGTCATCTTTGACCCACATTCGACACGCAATCTCCGGTTTGCTAGCTCCTCTGCTGCGCAGCTAAGGGAATCCAAGAATTACCCCGGAAAGGATGATTGCAAGTGCCCCGGTGATAAACCGGTCAAGGAGAAGTGCGCGGCCATCCCCGTCACGAAACCGGCAGCCACTGGATGGTGGTTCCGAGCTTTCATGGGCGACACAAACAACTTCCCGCACGCTGGGCCTGCGGGTCATGCTCCTGGTTCGTGCCGTTTCGTCTTGACCTATGTACTTCTGGCTAACAACATAACAGACATTCAACCCGTTGGCACCGACCTGACCGCACCAGGCTTGTGGACTGCTCTCCAGAATCCAGAAGTTGACTATTCGGATATTCACCAAGTCGGACTCGTCGGAGGGAAGGACAATTACATTTTCGTGCGCGGTCACAGCACCATCCCGGATATCGACGTCCAGAGCAGGCTATTCGCAGTCACAGGAAGCCCGGTACTCCACCCGTCCGAATATACAACCAAAGCCATTTCAGCCCAGGTCTTCGATGGAAGCGGGAAGGTTGACCAACAAAGCATTTCTGCCGCAAATTCCAATCGTTTCTACTTGTTCAACAAACCATTCGATATCAAGTCTCCGCCCAACCCCAATCCCGGTGGCGACACACAGAATCCTCAGCACTACTGCCTCATTGCAGAAGTGCGTCAGAAGCGCAAATGCTCGCCGGCGTACCCGAGCTGGCCGAGCGAGCAAGGCGAAGATTTCAAGACTTGTTCGTGCTTTAGTTGCAAATTGCTCGCACTGATTTAGTGCTTACTTTTTTCAGTGCAAGACTTTGTGAACTGGATGTTGTCCTGCCCATACGTATGCTTCAGGAACATTAGCTGGGCTCCCTGCAGCCCTGGAGGAAAAAACTTGACGTGGCAATGCTCGACCCGACTCGTCATCCCAGATGGCTCGTCGGCCTGCAGTTTCTTTACCATCATCATTGAGTGTTGCAATCTGATCATCCCACCTGGGTCCAAATGTATGAAGTTATTTTGGTGGCCAAGCTTCCCGTCATCAAAACTAACACATTTCTTCTGCAGGGACCTTGTTGTGTGACGATAACCAAATCTTCCCTCGCGGTCTGTGCTTCGAGGTCGGTCCCTTTTCTTTCATATACCTTGCGCTGACATGATTCAACCTACTTTGAAACGACTAGAACCAGCCCGTCGGTACGGTACGTCGTTTAAAGTGCTGGATCGCAGTCGCAAATAGCTGATATTCCGACCAGTATGCGGGCTGCCACTTTACTGGCGGAATTCCGGGTCGTGCAACCGCCAACCTCACTTTAGTGGTTAACTGGAATGACAACGGCAAGAGCTTCCCCCTTCCCAGCGTCAGGATTAGGCTTGCTGCCACTCAAGTTGCCACGTTATCGTAAGTCAGATTGCCTCAACTGCAGCTCATTGACCACTCCGTTGAACACGTGTTTCTATGCAGTCCTATCAAACACCTCGGTGAGGATCCTTCCGCAGGAAGCGAGGAATGGCCGTTCTATGTCGGGAATAACTATCCTTACATTGGAAATAATCCCAACCCGTCCCCGCTCCCCACGTTCAAGAGCGTTGGTACCAACGTCTGGCCTTACTCGGGTTCCTCGCAATACGTCCTCGGCCAAGTCGCGCTCTCTGCAAAAGTCGAGTAAACTTGTTCATCGTCACCGTGCATGAGTTTCCTTTAAAAGTCTCGCCCCCATTTATCTCTTCCCCTTTTACCTAGCCGAAAGAAAAGTAGAAAAAACAAGGAAAAAAGATGGAAAATCGAATGGAAAAGAAAAAAAAAGTCTGCATGCTTTCCCTTCCTCTCGTTCTCCGGGTTTCTCTTCGTGCTAGCTCAGTTGTTGTAAAGTAGTTGTGTCTCCGGATTTACTGAGCTACCAGTGTCCCACAATATTTTTTGCGAGTCTGAACTGTCCAAACGCTATGTGGTAGTGTAGGAAAACGATGTTCAAGATTCGAACCTAGCAGTCGATGGAATTTCGAAACCTCGGAGGCAACCGGCAACACATTATTGCCGGTCGGGGCCAACCGGATTGTATTTACCAAAGTTTACCTTCAACTGCTTCCACTCGCCCCTCATACGCACTTTTCGCGGACTACCGCCTCTACATCGACCTGGTCCTAAACAGAGTATGACCAGCGACTCTGCGGCGACTGTGTCTCTTCTGACCTACTTAGATTCGTATCCAGAAATCGCCAAACGTACAATCGCTCAGCTTGAACGAACAAGCTAATGCGTTTACGCCCAAACATCCCTCGCACCTTCTTCCCTAGGGTTCCACACGGGTACGGGTGACACCGCGGTGTTAGACAATCGGATGCTGTAGGTACGGGTTGGGCTGGCCGCACCATACCGGACTGAGACTTGGGATGAGTTCTACGTCGCAGCTGCTCCACGTTCGAACGGCTTGACCTGTTGTTTCATCGCTATACAGGCATGGTAAGTCTATAGACCTCACTTGAGAACCCCCTGAGAAGACCAACGTGGCTAAATGGTTTTCATTCAGATTGTCACGGGCGCGCCACAATACCCTGATGACTATGGCCACGGACATCGTTGCCATGGAGACGTATAAGGTGGTCCGACATCATGAACGGTATTTCCTTCATTCGTAATGTCCCCCAAAGTCATTTTGAAGCTTGCCCAAAGTTACCATGAACGGACAGACTGCCTCCTTTTTCCAGGCGGAAGGGATGTATCTGTAATTATCTTGCATCGAAATGTTTGACAAGGGGATCAGCGTCGGGTCTGAAGTACAAATCGTCAAACAGCTCAAACTTGAAGTTCGACCAAGTCAACGATCGTCAGCTGTCAGCCCCGTCCAATATTCAGCAAACGAGAACGATGCTCTTCCACAGCTTCAAGGAGGGATCTGTTCGCGGAGGCAGAGCACGCCATGGCTGCATATCTCACGTCACCACCGATGGCTTTGCGGTACCAGCAGCGCACCGATACACGTTACCAAACACCATCGACTGCCGGGTCTGTGAACGGGCCCCTACCAAGCAGACGAACGCTATTGATTGTTGATCGTCGTCGTGGTCGTCACGTTCTGGCCCCCAGTTGGTCGATGGGAGATTCAGCCCAGAAGCAAAACACCTACGTTGAAAATCATCCTGGCTCGATCACTTTCCGTATCCCACTCCGACTCCGACTCCCGCCGTCGTCCTCGCACTCACGCTCACGGTCACCGACTGCCCTGCTCGTCATCTAGGGTAACTGTGTGTCGCCATTCGGACGCACCCTGGGATAAGAGAATTGGACGATAATTCCACGAACAGGCAGTTATCTTTGTCACGATCTTTTAGGCACATGGCTGGGGGTGTAGTATCAGGACACTGCAGAATCCCCGCGTGATATGTAGAACCTTCTGTGCTTCTGGTTTCCGGCACAACCCAACCATGTTGAAAAACTTTTGCAAGCTCACATGGACTCCAAAGGTAGTAGTATACATGTTTTTTTCTTCTGTCGAACAAGCAGGTTGACAGTGATCCCTGAGGTCATCGTTGCCAGGCCGAGGTCGTCAAGGACTTTGGCGAACTTGACCTTTTCCCGCAAGTTCACTTCTCGACCGTAACCTCGTAATCAACATGTTCTGCACAGTTTCAAGGTAAGGAGGTGTTTAATCGCTATGCTCAAATAGGTCTTTAGCTGATCTTTTCGCCGTCAAAGAACAGTAGAGGATTTCCACGATTCTCGTACGTGACGTGGCCCTTCGGTTACATCAGGCCACTCCCTCCGTTATTGCCTCAACGTCTTGATGTTCGAAGGTACCCGACGGTCGGCGCATTCTCGTGGGAGTGTTCCTGCCTGGTCGGGTGTTTTTTGGAGCCAGCTTGTCCGACTTTATTCTCCGCTTGTCGGTGTCGTGGCATTTGGCCACGCAGGAAAGTTGTCGGCAGGCGAGTTCATCGTCAGGCTTCGCTCATGCACGCGCGCTACCTGGGTTTTTCCATTTCTTTCTTTTTTCTTCTCGGACCCGTGACGTGCGGCCGGTAGTGGACCTGCAATCGTCGTCCATGCAGGGAACATAGCAGTGACGAGCTCAAAGTTGCAACACCTCTGGGATGGGTCGTTGAGTTCATCCAGGCGGCCGATCGGCGAGACTTTGGTACGCCCGAACACGCCGCTCGCCCGTTTACAAAGGACAGAAAGTAGCTCCCTACCTGGTTAGACGGCCTGATACAACACTCAAGCCAGTGCCGTCGGTGTGTTGAACTCGCAAAGTTGGACAACACCAGTGGACCGGCCAGGATGGCCCGATGGAAGAAATCTGTCTCTGTCTACG
>JBBPTZ010000636.1:0-17329 GCA_038094315.1 Phylloporus cf. tubipes
GTTCGATCCCTTCCGATGCTCCACCACCCCCACCCCCACCACCGCCTCACTCACCCACAGACACAGGTTCTGCGGCGAGCATCACCAGCGCCAACTATTTTTTCGGCTTCGTCATCACCTTTGTCGTCCTCCTTCTCCTCTTTGTCGGATGTGGCATTGGCTCGTGGCGACGATTCCGTCTCATCGGCACCGCATGGGACGACCGATTGCAGGACATGGACGCCAGCCCGTTCTCTCCTCGAAAACGCGGCCGGCGGCGACTCGTTCGTCCCGTGTTCGCAGAGACGTGGACCGATCCCAAGGCGCTCGTCCACCTTGCGCCGGCCGCATCGTCTGATAAGGGCAAGTGGGAGGGCGTACAGGTCAGTCCTCTCCCTCTCCTTCTCCCTTGTGACGTCACCTGAACCCCCGCTCTTCCTGCTGACGTCGCCGCTCGTAGCCGATCTCTGCCGCGTTGGTTTGGTCTCGGGAGAAACTGGCCGCGAGCCTATGTAAATCGGACGCGTCGACGACCCCGCAGACCCCCACACGGGAGAACGACAGCAGTCCAGTGCGTGGTGTGGCTGCGACGTTGCAGTCGTACGTGTTTCCTCGGCGACCCCGGTGCGATCACCCCCCGAAATCCCCGCCCGTCATTCGGACCCCACCAGAGGCGATGCATGTCGCCTTCATGATCGCCATGCCGTCTCCCCCGTTGGCGGCGCTCAGACCACCGACAGACAGATCGCAGTGTGTGGGGCATCCAGAGGTGGGGGAGTACCAGATCGGTGTCATGCGGATACCTTGTCCGAGGGGCGAGGGATCCTAACGCCCGGCCCTCTTCCTTCTTTTATCCTTATCTGTCATTTCTACCTACTCGCGGATAGAGTCGAGAGCATTGGGTTGCTCCCAGATCACACATTCAGCTTCAATGCTTTTTTCTTCCGGTCTTTTCACCTTTCATACGTACCATAGGGACGGTCCGAGGATCGCTACTGCTCGCTCGTGCTCTCCATTACCCGCTTTCATTTACCCCCTGTAATGTAGAAGAACATGGGTCCGCAACCAGTGCAAAGCATACTATGTGCAAAATGTGACCACGTCTGAAAACAAAAACTAGCACTGCTCAGTCGATAAGGTACTTGCGTTTAAAGAAGGCGCGCAGGTGGAAAATCTGCCATACACCCAGACCCACGAGGGAGACGAGCGTAAACCATGCAAAGTTTTGCACGCGGTCATTCGTCGATACTGGGACGCGTAAGTATGGCGTATTCACATGAGACGAGACACTTACGATTCGTGTTGGCAAATCTCTCTTCCCGCTTCTTGAGATAGTCCAGCTCGTCCACAACTTCTTTGACAACTCCCTCCAGTTTTCGCATCTCTGTCTCGAGTCCAGAAAGAGATTCTTGATTGGCAATGGCGCTGAAAGAAGTGGGTGAATGGTGACAGTGGATGAGGGCAGAGGAGCGTACTTGTAGTCGACCGCATCCGCTCCAATGTCAATGTCAAGGTCGATCGTGCGCGTCATATTCCGCACAATCTCTGCCTTGGCCTCTACACTACTCGTTATTTCAATCCTAGGCACGACACGAGGAATGCGACGGACCTGGTTCCAAGTAGTTTTTGAAGCACACGCCAATGTCACCCTCGGCGTGGGCGGTGACGGCGAGGCGCGTCTCGCCTTTGATGTCCCTTTTTGAGAGGTAGACATTACGTGGGGATGTCGAGTCGACGATCTCAATGTCGATGCGTTGGCTGGGGCCCGGGCCGACGTTGGCGGTGACAATGACCAGCGCGTTTGGATGGACTGCGTTCCATATACACTTTTCGTGGGGGATTTTGCCTGGGGAGAGAGCGAATTTGATGGCGGACGAGAAGGGGAGGAGGAGAAAGAGAAAGAGGGCGGTGGGGAACATCAGTCGTCGTAGTGGTAATTAGCAGAGTGTGTACGCGTCAAAACTCGACTACCCCTAGCAAACTTGACATCTCAAATCCGACTACGATTCACATTCAGGTCGAATCGTCCTCGCATCACCAATGCACACTGGGGCACACAGCGGGGGTTCGAGGAAGAATAGACGCCAAGGACACGAGGCGCTAAACTCGTGTCACAAGCATCACACCTTGCTTCGTGATACCCGCGACACCTACGAGCTCGAGGAGAATGTCGTCAAGTGCGTACTAGCAGCTCTCGCAAGTGATCACAATGCTGAACATTTGGAAAGATGAGCAACGAGTAATTAAAACCGACGCTGGCAAAGCCTGGACTATCACTTTTCACCCCGACGGCACGGAATTGTTCAGCGGGCATGACCGTGGGGTTCGACGATGGGGGGTCGCAAACGGTCGAGAGGTAGGAATGCGAATGCCAGGAGACAGCGCCGGCCCCATCCAGGTGTCAAGCGATCACAAGTGGATAGTGCACGGGTCTCGCAAAGGGGCAAGCGTATGGAACGCAAAAACCATGGAAAAGGTCACGGAAGTGGAGACCGGAAATTATGTTGGTGCAGTGGACATCTCACCCGACTCCACTAGGTTCGCCACCGGTACTGGAATCGGACATAGGACAGCGAGCATATGGAACATTTTCACTGGGAAAAGATTGATTGGCCCAATCGACCTCGACGGTGCTGTCAGGAGTGTCAAATTCTCTCCGAACGGTCGCCACATCGCCACCCTCTGCCCGCCCAAGAACTCCATCCATGTATTCGACAGCTACAATGGTGATCAGCTCATCAAAATTGACATTAACATGTCTAGTGACTGGGATCCAATAACACCGCTTGCGTGGTCGAGAAATGGGCAGCGAATATTTGCAGTATCTGGCAGGAATAGAATCACGTCCTTCGATGTGTCTACTTGGTCCCAACTGGGCGAAATGGAGATTCCTAACCGCGGCGAAGTAGTGTCTATCGCTCTGGCCTCCAATGACAAGTTTCTTGCTACCTTTGTAACAGATTCCACCACCATCTCGTTCTGGGACACGTCCTCGTTCACGCGGATAGGTCCTGTCCTCGAGGACCGCCAAATGGTTCGGTCAATTGCTCTGTCCCCGGATTGTAGTTATCTTGTGACAGGGGGATACCAGGGAGAAGTTACTATTCGAAATTTGAAGACCATTCTTCCAGACTCGTATCGTCTCAACGTGAGTGTTTATGCGTTCACCACCTACGTGTTCTCATTCCACTTCTAAGATTTCTACCGGAGAAGAATCTACATCAGAACCACCTAAAGATGAGCCTCAGCAGCAAAGCGCGCAATCGTCGACCTCGGAAAAGTATGATTCGGACAAGGGACCGCTAGACTCGACTCCGGTAAGAGTTTACCCTGCCACTGTAAGTGTCACCTGACTCCTTGATTTCTAGGAACAACCGACGGCATCAGATCCACACAAGTCAGAAATCCCCCGCGAGGACGGTGACGATGATCTACTCGAGGTAGAGTTTCAATCTTCCTAGTACGACGCTGGTTTTGACGACCGCGTGAGATTGAGTTGCCGTCCAGCACGCCTGGGCCAATGTTTGACTATGACGAGGTGAGTGGTGATTTGGTTGTACTTCTGCTTTCGCGTTGATGTTACCCAAGCCACCATCCCCAACATCCTCCGCCGGGCTGCGTGAAGTCGAGGTAGCGCCGCCGAGTTTACCGCAGACCATACCGCAGTTACCGGGGCCCGCACCAGAAGCATCCTCAGAGAAACCTCCCAAGGGCACTTCGACAGTGGGAGGATGGTTTCGAACGAGGTTCAAGAAGACTAAGAAAAGCCAGGGTTCACAACCACCAGATCCACTGTCTACGTCTGGACAACCTGTTACTCTTGGTGATGATCCCAGGTCACGGCCGACAGGGAATAACGAAAAACAAGGTCGTTCGAAGATGGCTGCAGGTCAACGTGTGAAGGTGTGTGCGTCGGTTGGTCTTTGATGGAAAGCAAAGTCCGACGATGCGTCTCAGCGGACGGTCAAAGGACATGTCAACTGGGTTCGTCGTCTAGCTTGCTCATTGTCGCTATCACTCATTCTATGTCATAGGGCAAGCAGAAACCCAAGACCGCGAAGGCGGACCCTCCGAAAACGGAGGCTTCCACTGGCGAACAGACGTCTGCGGGTACAAAGAAAGTTGGCGCGGTACGTCACTTCCCACGACGACTGTTCATACCGTTAACTCAACAGTGATGCTAGGCGCAACAGGCGCAACAAACTAACGAGCCGTCTCAGCCGCCGGTCGCGACGGGGGTCCGTGTCACGGTATGTCTTTTCCCCGTGATGATAGCTCATATTGCGAGCAGTGGTGCTAGACGCAGCAGGTGCAACAAACAAACGAGCCGTCGCGGCCGGCGGCAGGGGTCCATGTCATGGTACGCATTTCGCTTTTTTGGCTTGACCTATTGCGCTCAGTGGATTGCGTGGTATCAGCAAGAAGGTGACGCAACCATATCGGTTGCGTTCGGCTGCGTGATCAGGTTGCCTGCATGGATGTTGTGCTTGCGCTAGGTTGAAGAAGGGAGGCGTCAATCATTTCGAGTTGGGCTGTGCTAGCCAACCCATTGACCGTCACTAATTCCCAACCCTCGCTGATACCATGTCAGAAGATGTTGCTATAGCACGCTACTCCTCTCTTTGTGCACGATCAAATCGACCACCCCTCGAAGTTGACAGATCCGAACAGTTAGTCCCTATCATATTGACCACGGCGAAGGGCGTTATAAATGATTGCTAGCCGGTTGGACGGACAAGCCATGGATGGAATTGGTTGAAATAGCTCTGAGCAGAGAGAAATAACCATCGTCCGAAATGATGCGAGCCGGGGTTGACCAGGACTACTAAGTACTAAGTGATAGTGGGGAACATTGGTTGTCGTACGACCGTTGTATAATGCTAACTTTTAGCAGAATGGTGTAGTACGCGTGTCAAACTTGGCGACCCCTATGGAAACCGTCGTGAGACGGAAACACTACAGCGGCGCTCACGCAAGGAAACAGAACGTAGATGAGCGTATATTCGTGAGAGCAAGAGGGAGAGAGACAGGAAGAAGATAAGATGATATCGTATGTGTATCGTCCGTCCTTATATACTGTCCATTACCGATATCCGAGCCGTGATGGTATGTGCGTTCGACGAGAAAGGTATGTGGTGTGTTAGTGGTATGACGTCAGTCTTACACCCTAGCAACTTGACATCCTACATAAATCTGACTACGAGTCTCACAAATCGTCCTGGCATCACCAATGCTGGCACACAGCACGTGTCCGAGTATGTTACGACAGACGCCAGGAACACGAGGCGCCAATTGCAACTTGCCCGGACTCACTAGCGTGTTCACGGCGCCCAACTTCAATCACTCCTTAACATCACACGAAGTCGTCTGTTGACACCCCGACACCTACGGGCGTGCTACATCGGGGAGCATGTCATCGGGTGCGTACTAGCAGTTTTTGCGCGTGATTCACAATGCTGAAGATTGGGCAAGATGAGCATAGAGTGATCAAAACCGGCGCCGGCAAGGCGTGGACAGTCGCTTTTCACCCCAATGGGACGCAATTGTTCAGCGGGCATCACGATGGGGTTCGACGATGGAGAGTTGCAGACGGCCAAGAAGTGGGAAAGCGAATGGAAACGGGCTCCACTGGTGTTGTCCTCGTGTCGGGAGACCACAAATGGATAGTGTGTGGGTCTACGACAGGGACAAGCGTGTGGGACGCAAGAACCCTCGAAAGAGTCACAGAAGTGGAGAGTCGATTTTATGTCGGCGCGGTGGACATCTCACCCGACTCCAACAGGTTCACCGCTGGAACGAGAGATGGGGAAGTGAGCATCCGGAACATTCTCAATGGGAAAGTATTGGTTGGCCCGTTCAAACATGATGGTGTTATCAAGTGTGTCAAATTCTCCCCAAGCGGACACTGCATCGCTACTGTCTGTCAGGGCGAGAACTCTATCCGTGTATTCGACAGCTACAGAGGTGACCAGCTCATCGAGATCAGCAATAACATATCCAGTAACTGGGACTCAATGACACCGCTTGTGTGGTCAAGCGAAGGGCGGCGAATCTTTGCAGTATGCAGCAGGAACGGGATCAGGTCTTTCGATGCGTCCACTGGGTCCCAGGTAGCCGAATCTCGGGTTTACGATCGCAGCGATGTAGTGTCTATCGCTCTGGCGTCAAGTGGGAAATTCCTAGCAACCTTCGCAACAGACTCCTCCGCGGCCATCTCGTTCTGGGACACGTCCACGTTGACGCAAATAGGACCAATCCTCAACGACAGCCAAAAAATTCGGTCTATTGCTGTGTCTCCAGATTGCGACTATCTTGCGACAGGGGGGGACGGGGGGGACATCACCATTCGAAGGTTGTACAACATCCTTCCTGAATCATATCTCGAGGTGAGTGTGAGTGTCATCATGACGTTATAGCCCAATGTAGTCATTTCGCTCTTGGTGTCTCCCTTAGGCTCCTTCTAGAGTAGAATCTACATCAGAAACACCCAAAGATGGCCCACAGCAGCAAGGGGAGCAGCCTACGGCCTCGGTAGATGGTAACTCGGACAGCAAATCGCAAGGCTCGACCCAGGTCAGAGTTTCGCCCTGTAGCTGAAATTGTCGCACTGACTCCTTAATTCGTAGGAACAACCCACGGCATTGGGTATGCGAACCCCCCGCGAGGACGGTGACGATGATTTACTCGATGTAGGTTTTCAATCTTCCTAGTATGACGCTGGTTTTAACGACCGTGTGAGATTGAGTTGCCGTCCAGCACACCTGGACCAATGTTTGACTACGACGAGGTGGGCGATGGGACAGCACGGTGCTACACGGGTGCCAGGCTCTGCCCTCCTCCTACCCCTGACCCTGCACTGCCACAGCGATTATTTGGCTATACCCCCACTTTCGTGTTGACATCGCTCAAGCCACCATCTCCCACGCCCTCTGCTGGGTTGCCTAAAGGTGAGGTAGCGGCGCTGAGTTTACCGCAGGCCACACCGCAGTTACCGGGACCCGTACCAGAAACATCCTCAGAGGAACCTCCCAAGAGCACTTCGGTGATGGGAAAATGGTTTCGAACAAGGTTCAAGAAGACTAAGAAAAGCCAGGGTTCACAACCACCAGATCCACCGTCTACGTCTGAACAACCTGTTACTCTTGGTGATGATCCCAGGTCACGGCCGACTGGGAATGGCGCAAAACAAGGTCATTCGAGGATGGCTGCAGGTCAACGCGTGAAGGTGTGTGTGTTGGTTTGTTTTTGGTGGAAAACAATGTCCGACGATGCGTTTCAGCGGACGGTCTAGGGACGCGTCAACTGGGTTCGTCGTCTAGTTTGCTCGTTGTCTCTATCACTCATTCTATGTCATAGGGCAAGCAGAAACCCAAGGCTGCGAAGGCGGGCCCTCCGGAAATGGAGGCTTCCGCCAGCGAACAGACGCCTGGAGGTTCAAAGGAAGTGGGGGTGGTGCGTCTCTTTCCCATGACGATTGTCCATACCATTAAGGATGATGCTAGGCACAACCGGTGCAACAAACGAGCGAGTCGTCTCAACCATCAGGGGTGCATGCCACGGTACGCATTGACCTGCGCTTGATTGATTGGTGTGGATCGTTAGACTCATGATCAGATCCATTAGCAGGATGCGGGCGACCAACCCGTCTCGATTGCGTTCAATCTCAACCTTAGCTGCAGGATTAATTTACCCTCATGGATGCTGTGCTTGCACTAGGAAAAAGATGGAAACATTGGTCCGAGCCTGTCGAGTTTGCGTCGTACTGCGGCTCAGTGGTCTTGGCTTGTTTGTCTGTTGTGACTAGTAAGTAGAACAGGGAAGCTTGTCCCTTTCGATACCACGACACCGATCGTCAGTAATCATATTGTTCTCCCACTGCTAGTCAGAGTCATTTCAATATGTGAGTCCCTAAATAACTTTCTGAATCAAGCGCCGCCTCGAGGTTTGTTGTATGCGCCATTGCTGTGATTCAAAACAACACGTGTATGAGCCGTGCTGCACTACACAAAGGACACCATTTCTCTTCGTGTCAAGGCAAAACCATTGTTGGTGACTCACGCATAAACATGGGAAAAGCGCGCAGACCCCAGGGGAAGACTCGGACCTTCTCGCGGGGCACTCCCCCCCGGCGAGAATTCAGGTTGGAGCCGCAGCGCCGGCTTGCCAAGACGGTCGCGGTCGAACCCCAATCTGCCAGGGCGGTCTCGGTCGAATCCCAGTCTGCCAGGGAGTCCTCGGTCGGATCCGACCCTAGTATTGGCGAGGTCCACGTAACATCACTGGAAGGGCGTGCCCGTGTAGTACTAGGTGTGCAGCAGTTCTCGGGTTTCATTGTATAAGGCTGAGAGTTCTTTCAAAGTGCTGCCATCCTGGATGTCTATCTGGCGTCCGTGGAAAGGTCTGGAAGGAAAGGCATGCTATCACAAAGCGTTGTGCTGAATGCCTACTTACACATCCGCAAACTGTTTCTGCTACCAGATACTTACCCGAGAAGTCTCTGACGGCAAGCGACAGAAACAACAACACGAGCCGCTTCCGACATTGGATAGCAAGCGGGCGACAGTCTCGATTCCAGTACGACTTTATCATAATAACTGCCAGAGAGAAAGGGGCACTGACTCATGCCTTCCTATGCAAGGGTTCACAAGCCACGAGGTCACGTTTGTCTGAGTTGGCGACATTACCACGACGAGATGAGGAGGTAACACCATGGTCGCTCCTAGCCACAGTTTCTCATTCCCTAACAAAAATATCCTTAGGCACCTACTCGAAAGGAACCTGGGTTGGAAAGACCTCCAGATAGCTCACAGCAACAACACGAGCAACTCGCATTAGATGTTCACAGCAAACAACGATCAGACTCGATTTCGGTACACACGTGTTGTCACTTGTACTGAAGATGGTTTATTGACTGCTGTTCCTAACCAAGGAACAGCTCCCGACTTCAAATTCAACCGCAGAGGCACAGGGTGACGATAATCTACTCGATGTAAGGGCAGTCCGTTCCCTTCCGACGCCGATGTTCACAATGATGCCAGTTCGAATTGCCATCCAAGAAGCCCGAGTCCATGTTTGACTATGAGGCAGTGTGTAATGATTGAATTGTCTGAATACTTTCGTGCTGACGCTCACCCGAGCCACCCTCTCCAGAGCTGTCTGTCGAGACGCACGAAGTTGAAGTAGTACCGCAAGGCTTGATCCAGGCAGTACCGCAGTTACCGGTTCCCATACCTGAAATTGACCCCTCAGAATCATCTTTGGAGAAGGCCCTGAATAAAGTCAATTCATCCAAGGGCATTTTGTTGCTCAGGAGGTTGAAGAGATGGAGATTTAAGAAGACCAAGAAATCCCTAGCTTCGCAACCACCCGATCAGCATTCCACAACGTCTGGTCGGCCCGACGCCAATTGCAGGTCACAACCAAAGGTGAAACAAGGACGCCCGAGGATGGCCGCAGCGGAACGCGTGCGAGTGCGTACTTTGGTGTGCGAGGTGTGCCGTGTCTGACGAACTATCATCATCTCAGCGATCGGTCGTGAAACCCGTCTATTGGGTTCGTTGTTTAGTTTTTGGTTGGGTCCGTTGTTTATCCTGGTTTATAGGGTCCTGGAGGCGTGAATATTATCCAAAAGATTCGTTCAAAGCAGAAAGCAGCTGTCAGCGGGCAAGCAAATTCCCAGAATGTAAGCTCGCGTGGTCTCTCTTGCCAACGGCCTCGTCACTATCCCGACAGGCGACCAAGTCAGTTGCCACCACCCATCCGGTTTGTTGTTTTGTTTGCTTTGTTGACGTTGCTGTTTATCCTGCTCGTACTAGGGTTCAGGAGACGTGAATGTTGTTCGAGGAAACCAACTGAACCAGAACGCCAGCCAAGCTCTTGCAGATTCGCAGAATGTAAGCTTTGCGTTTTCTCTCGAACGTCGTGCCAACCCACGCAACAGACGACCGATGTGCCTTACCAGGCGGCCGAGCCTGGAGAGCCTGTTTATGTCGTTGTACGCATTCGCGACTTTCAGCTTGCATTGTCGGACTGATGGTATGACCTATCAGCATGTACCGGTCCCCGACTCGAGCACCGTTTGGGGAGCATTCAAGCTGAAGTTGCTTGGATGGATCGCACGGACGTTGGGCGCGCGCCTGAGTACAGACCCTGGGCAGCAATGACTTTGGCGGGTGAAATTTGCTGGTCTCGTGCGGATCTGAAGATCAAAACGGCATGCCGTGGCGACGAACAAATGTGTGCATTCGGTGGAATGCTAGATGTCAAGAATGGTGTGGTATGAATACATGATGTTTACGCGCATGGCAACAGATCATTTCTTAGTTGTGTCATATAGTGGAAGGTATTTATCACCATGGTTAGTCATACGCCTTCATCGCTTCTTCCAGCGCGTCTGCATCCATGTTGAATGACACATCAAAGGACGAGTCAGGGTCCTGAGTGGCTTGCGCCGTTATCTCGGTGACGGGGATGGTGCGCGGCGGCGGCGGTCTCGGGGTGGTTGGTGGCTTTGTTACGCTACCATTTCTATTGGTTGCCGCTGATGCGCTGGTGAGGAGCGGGGGTCTGAACCGTGGAACGGCGACGCTCTTTGAGGGCTGGGTTGAGGTATACTGCGAAGGCGGGAGTTGTGGAGCGCGACGCATGCCGAGTGGTGGGGGACCAGTGCGCACCCGTTGGGTTGGCGCCGGCGGAGGACGTGACTGTTGTTTTGGAGCCGGTGGCGGAGGCTCTGGTTTGTAAAAGGACACGTCCATGGGGGTATCGCTGTCTTGGTCATCCGAATCCATCGTATCCGCACGCGAGATCGGCTTATCCCCATCGGTATCGGTATCTGTGAGGTCTATGGCGTCTTGCATGAGAGTGTCGGTGGGATGAGTGGACGGTCGGGTGGAGAGTGGGGGAGCGGAGGCATGCTTAAGGTTGCGATTTAGATTTTGGCTCGAGAGTGAAGCTGGGGTAGACTTTCCGAATGCAGCCAAAGGGCTTCCACGGGACAACGGATTCTCCTTTGAGGACGAGATGGCAGAAGCACTGGAGGATTTCGTGAGCGGGCGTGTTCTCGCCAGTTCCTTGTCACGCCGCTGTTTCTTTGCCGAGTTTTCGTCCACTGCTCTAAAGGTGTGCTTGAGGAGTTGGATAAAGGCGGTGGCTTCCGGTTCATTGTCGCGACGAGGGACGTGTTTTGGGGTGGAATTGGACGACGACGGTGGCCTGGCTGGAATTCGGGGAGGGATGCTCGTCGAGAGGGCGAGGGGGTGATGGTGTCTTGTGGACAAGGAGGGATGGGGAGAGGGAGGTGACCAGGGTGGTCTGGCTGGACAAGGGTGAGTGGCTGCAGACAAGTGGAAATGAATACGGACACGTTCTGTCGCGTTCTGCCTCTGATATGAGCGCTTGCAAGGCTGGATTGGTGCTCTGCGACGCGACCCATTTCACGACGTCCTCTTGGTCCATGGCCAAGAAAGTAGCACGTGACAGAAATGCCGTCACGTGCCAAGCGATGTTATTTAGACCCTTCCCCAAATTCACTTCCTCATGGCCACCCTCGTCCGCGACCGCGACACCGACGACGACGACCGCGACGACCGCCTCCTCCGTGAAAACATTCCAGCCCCATTTCCATCTCAATCTTTCGTCGACACCATCCTCGTCGACCTCGCAGCAGAACCAGTCGACTATGACACCACCCCTGCAAGTCTTTTTTCCTCGTTCTCTCCCTCTCTCTCATTCACCCTCCATCCAGGTCGTTCACCGCATACAGACAGCCCTCGCGGCCGTTAATCACTCCTGCATCATGACCCTCGCCAGCGTCCTCGCACCGCTCACAAACATCGACGACCCAAACAGTCCTGCTATCCCCCTCGACCAGGTCCTCACAGAGTCTCCCCTCGCTTGCCTCGTTCATGCCCTCCGTGCGCGTAACCCATACGTCCATCTCTCTTCCGAGGACATACTCCTCTCCCAACTACACCAGCTCGTCGACGCAATCGGCCCTTCCTTGGGCTCGGCCGACGCCCATCTCGCACAGGCTATTGTGTCCCTTCTCCTCGACCTCGATCAGCTCCCCGCTTCCCTCGCCCTCGCCGCTCCTCTTCTTGCTTCCCAGCCTGTCCCTTTCCAAGGCGACGTTGATGACAGCATCGCTTCTCTTCAACGGCATCTCACTTCCCTCCAGCCCTCCCTCGCCTCCACTTCCTCGGCATCCAGACCTACTCCCCCAGAGAGTGTTCGCATCGCCCTCTTGTGGGCTCGCATCGATGACCAACTTGATACCGTCGCGTCCCTCTCCAGAGCACGCACTGCCTCACCACCATTCAACCAGGACCTTGATGACGCTCTCCCGCCAGACTATGATGCTGAGTTTCATCACTTTCCGTTTGACCGTCCCCCTTCATACGTCGCGGATGGTTATCTGGACACGTCTTTCGACCAAAAGCAACTGTACCCTCCAGAAAAGGTCTCGCCCGTCGCTTCCTCCTCCACCGAAACATCGACGGAACCCGATCATTCCGCTTCCTCCGCTCCCCTTGATCTGGACAACATCACGCATGCCATCGAAAGGCTGTATGATTCCACTCCCCAATTGGAAAATCAGCGCGTAGAACTCCGCAGAGAAAAAGTCCTCCAAATGGAAACCGCAAAGCAAGCCAAGGGCAAGGCACGCATCCTCCAAGACACTCCCGATCCAGAGCTCGACAAGATGCTCGACTTGTTGGGTCGCGCATCCTCGAGAGAAATCACAGACCAGAGTGTGATCATCGATCCACAACGCACCGCCCGCGAAAAGGTTACCGTCGATATCGAAGAACAGGTCGGTGTTTTCCCCTTTTTTTACCCATCAGCGATCCTCTGAGCTGTGTTTTAGCGTAGGAAATATATAGAACACCTCGTTCACCGTGCCTCTGTTGGCAGATTGCATAGCCAAGATGCCTTCCCATCGCTTGTCCGTTCCGGCTCATCGTCTAGTATAGGCGATACGCTGCAGGAAACGGACGAAGATCAGTATTCCGAAGTCCAGCCAGGGAGGAGCTCTCGTGATGGAAAGCGCGCGTCTTACCCTGCTCCACCTCCAGCCTTTGAACCACCATCGGACAGGTTGCGAAACAGGAGCCTTTCTGCCCCCCATCTTGCTTGGCTACGTCCCAGGGAAAAATTCGGAAGTGCCACTAGTTCGAGGGATAATTTCGGGCCTATTACCAGGTCTCTTTCCTCGGACCCCAAGAGTCTCTCGTCCAGATCTGTTCGGAGCTTGTCGGGGCGATTGCGCGGTGCGAGCAAGAGCCGGTCTCCGTCTACCGGTGGAGAGGCGGTGAATCGCGGTGCGTCTTTACCAAGTCATATTTCGTAAAAGACACCTCAGACCGTACGCCAACCAGGTGCGCTTGATATCGCATACGTGGCTGAACATCACGAGACGCTTAGACACGTTTTGCTCTTCATCGGCCATGTCGGAGCTAGTGGAGTCCCTTTGGCAGAGGTGCTTCCTAGCACCTCCAGCGGTACACACGGAGATTGCTTGTTCCTCAGGCTTGGTGGCACGCCCTCTCCGCCCCTTGCTCTTCCAGCACCTGTCATTCCAGGCTCCAAAACGGTCATCAGTCGGAGCGGTCACTGGGAGATCAAGGCGAGTTGTTACCAAAGTGGCGGTACGCTCAAGGAAAACGAGGACGTGACCCTCCTTCCGGCATCTGAACTCGCCCTGCTTTCCCCATCGTCGTTTACGTGCTCTTCATGTTCCCTTCCTCTCGTCCCTATCCCACCTGCGCGATATCGTGACCTGCCGTCCGAACACTGGGAGGAACTTGTCGATGCGTGGATGTGTCATCCTGAAGGACAGACCCTTGCAAAGGCGGGGGGTGACTTTGGATTTTGGCCGACAAGCGACGAGGCGTTGGTGGGAGGGAGTTATGTGTTGTTTGATGCACAGGCGGTTGCAGGTGGCAACGTCAAGTGTGTCGGGGTTCGAGAGGTGAGTTGCTTTTTCTCCATGTGCGCATCAATCCCGGACGCATAAGAAGACCACCGTCGTGCTTCCATCGACGTACGCGCTTTCGCTTCTCGAAGCCCTCGTTGGTTTCGAGGTGACGGAACGCGGATCTGGTTGATACAATGCGTCCCAGAATAGTCTCGTTTCTCTTAAACAACCCTCTTTACCAAGGATTGTGTGCTGGGGGCTACACAAGAGGGCACACCTCTTTACGTCATATATTCTGCTAACACGGCCGCATTTTAGCGTGGTGAACATACTCGCTTGGCTCGCTGTCTATGTGGTGCCATCTTGGGCAGGCAACATGACCGGAGGGAGGAGGACGGCTCGGTCTCACGGATGTACCGGTTGTTCAAGTACGCCATTCGACCAGTCAGTGCGTCGTCGCAGTGAGTGGTTTTGTGCTAGGCAAGACGATCTGAGTTCAAATCGAAGTAGCGTTCCCAAAATTCCGATGAGTGCATTCGTGTTGCACGATATGCTGGAACATGTTCAAGCCCATGCAACGTATCGCTTCGTGCTGTTGGACGAAGAGGAAGAAAAGCCGCGATTCTTGGTGGGCTTGCATCGATGGATTGAGCGTTGGCTGATTACGGCATAGATTTGGTTGTTCAAGCCTCGGATACGGATTTCGTATATGCTTCGAACGTCGGCCCTACTTCCCAAGAGTGGCACGGTGAATGCCTCCAAGGTGTTGTACAAGATTCTCGGTCCGACGTCGTCCGACTTGAAAGAGTGAGTTGAATGTGTTTATTACTGACCCGGTTCTGACGCGACACGTAGTACCCTCACAAGGTACCCTGGGTTCCCCCAGGCCGAGTACCTGTTTTACCCCATGGATGTGTGTCGGAAGCTGGCTGCACTGTTGAAGGAGAGTTCAGCATCATACCCTGAGAGCATGCGGACGATGACGGGCTTGGATGTGGGATGGTTGGCGACGGCGTGAATGTCGCTCGTTTTCGTACACTCGTTTTTTCAATCTGCACAATGGATGTCACGTGGTATACTTGACAACGCCGAGTTTGGAAGAGAACACGTCGGAACGATGACCACCACCATGCCCTCCCACCCCCCATCCCGCCCTTTTTCCCCCGCCGCCATCCACAACGGCGCCCGCACATCCTCCGACAGCGAACCGACAACCAGCGTGAATGGTATGGCCACCCACGATGGCGTCGACGCCGACGCCGATCAAGACCCGGACATGGACCCCCTCGAGCGGCTGCAACGCAAACTCGCGCGCGAGCGAGCCGAAAAAGAGAACCTCGCCGCCCAATACCGCAACCTCCTCGCCAAACTAACCACCATGCGCACCACGCTGGGAAACAAGCTCAAGCAAGACGCCGTACGTCCGTCACGTCCTATCCAAGTTTGACCGTCGCACGCTCACACGCACCCTCGTTGTTGTCAACCTAGGAAGAACTCGACCGTCGGGAACTCCACGTCCAGAACCTGACTGCGCAAAACGAAGATTTGAGTGCGACAGTGGAGACGCTCAAGACCGAGCTGGTAGCGTCGCACGCCGAGAACGAGCGGACGGCGCGCGAGCTGGACTTGTTGCGCAATCGGGATTTGAGTGAGAGCGTGGCGAGCGCCCAGGCGTTGAGGGAGACCTTGGCCGAGCTGGAGCGGTGTCGGTTGGAGAGAGACGAGTGGGAGCGCGGGGCAATGCAAGAAAGGCTTTCTGTCGAGGAGGCGCGGGGGGTTGCTGAGGCGCTGAGGCGCGAGTTGGACATGGAGAGAGAAACGAGGGAGAGGGAAAGGAGCGAGTTGGACGCGGCGAGAGAGACGGCCATGAATTTGCAGTCGGTGCTCGAGGATTTCCAGACGGGTGGGTGCTTGTTTCGTTTTGCGGGAAATGGAGCGTTGACTTGGATTAGCAAGAGAGCATGAACTTGCGCAGGCGGTCAAAGATTACAGGACGCAGCTCGAGGATGTCACGATGTCGTTGGCCGAGTATAAGCATCGCGCGCTTGATGCAGAGGTAGGTGTCGTCCATCACATTTGGTCGCACTTCTTACTCGTGTCATGCAGCTCCAATTAGAAGAGAACAAGAGTAATACGTCACGGACGTCGGAATTGGAGCAGGAAGTCAAAGAGAAGAACCTCCTCATCGGAAAGCTACGACACGAAGGTGTTTCGTTTGTCCGTTTCGCTTTCTATATTGTCTTTCTAACGCGGACCTCGTCAGCTGTCATCATGAACGAGCACCTTATTGAAGCCCTTCGCCGTCTTCGGAAGTCATCTTCGGATGTCAACGTAGACCGTCGCCTCGTCACTAACGTCTTACTTTCCTTTCTGTCCACACCGCGCGCCGATCCAAAACGATTCGAGATGCTGGGTTTACTCGGAACAATTCTTGGATGGGGAGACGCGGAAAGGGAGAAGGCAGGTTTGATCAGAGGCTTTGGACCGACGTCCAATGGTGGTGCAACCGGGAATGGGACCTCTGGAGGTGGGTTGTTTTGGGGAAGGGGCATTAACGGAACGGCATCACCAAGTAAAGGCAGAAGCATGGAATTGGAAAAGACGGACGAGACAGAGGTGTGCATTTCTCGTGTTTTGGACTTATAGCGTTTGCTCACCTGCGCTGCCAGTCGTTCTCCCGTTTGTGGGTTGAATTTTTGCTCACAGAAGCCAACCAGGGCGAGTCTCAGTCGCCATCCAAGGCGCTGTCGCGTGCCTCTACACCCACTAGTCCCTCTCTTTCACCTAAACGTGTCACTCTATCATCAGCTTCCAATGGGACTGCTTCACCAGCGCCGCGACGGCTGGGCACCTGGACACCCCTCGGGGCAACGCTGAACGTGAATCTCGCTTCGCCACCGCCGCGGAGAGGCAAGGAAAAGGAAGTTATACCATAACATCCCCCGGTCATACGCCCTGTACGAAGGTTTGTGGCGTACGATACCGGGGGGTGACAGTTCGCCACAGACGCGTTCGTCCGACGGACGTAGGAGCTGGCACGGCGAGGTCGTGCCACCATCATGACGAGCGTTCGAGTTGCCGCCGTGCGTACTTGGCATTTAGTTGGTCGTGTAGATTGATATCCTCGACATTCATGTTTCAGCGGATTAGGCATTTGGACAATTCATTCGTGTTGCATTGCACAGGAAAGCGAGGTCGTGTAGGCTCTGTGAGTGGTGGAAAATATATTGCTGGGCTTCTAACTCGGAGATTGGAATCTGAGCGCTCGCCGCTAGGATGGCCCGAGAAGTGCGCCAGAATGGCGGCGCAATCGCTCTCTGTACCTGACGACTGCTGCGCTAAACTGCCGTGTCGTGCTTCTGCGGACGTACGAAATCGACGTTCCAGCGTGCCCTCGCTGATATAGTTCTATTTAGGAAATGCGAGAGCGGT
>JBBPTZ010000637.1:0-17324 GCA_038094315.1 Phylloporus cf. tubipes
CACCAAGTTGATCACTTACTTCAAGTTTGTCTTGTCATTTGCCTAGCCATCTTCCTCAACTCTCAACTCCTTCATCAATCAGCCCTTGCCACCCAGCCCTAGTCAGGCTTATGCCTCTAGAACTCTCTACATCCAGTCAAGCCTATGCTTTTGACGACATCATTGTAGGGATCCTGGGCTCCCTACATATGAAATCATATGTTCCCCCAAGTCCTAGGATCACTTACATCTGCCTGTCTCCGCTTCCTAATCATCTGGTCCATCCTGCTGACCATCCAGCTCATCCAGTTGTACCATCTGGTCTGCCCAGAACCTACTATCCAGTCACAGGATACTTTGTGGCCATCCAGAATGTCCGCATCTGTCCATATGTGTCCTTTGTCATCTGTTCATGTGCCTAGGCTCATTGGTGAGTGCTTCCCTACTTAGCTTCCATTATACCATGTTCACACTCCTACTCAAAGGGCTTACTCCCTTTGTGACTACTATACTCCCTCTTATCCTTGATGTTTCGTCAGTTGCTACAGACTCCATTAGCATGTGAAACTTACTTAGAGTCTCGGGTATGCCCGGACTATAAAAGGGTGTCTTATGCATTTTGAAATCATCTTCCATTCTCTCTTTTATGACAGTCCTAAGCCTTCCAGACCCTCTTCTCTCTACCCAGCTTGTAGGCAAGAGATTCTACTGACATCGGTGACTTTACATATGACTATCCACCCTAGTACTGGCCAGACCCCCGTGGAAGAGTCCTACACTAGCCTCTAAAGCTTGAGAAGTGCACAGACAGCGGGTGTGAGCTCACCCGGTTGGGGAATGACTCCTAAGCATCATCCTTCTACTTTTGTTCTCTTCTGCTACCCTTGGGACAAACCTTTCATACCCTTCCACCTTAACCTTTGCTACTGACCGGGTTGGACTATCCTTTTTATCCACCCGCAGGACCTAGGTGTTTTCTACATCATCCCAATAGCCCAAGGCTATGCTTGCCCCTACCCAGATCAAGCATAACAAAAGAAATAGCTTCTCAAGTAACACCTACCATCATGTAGTACTCCCCCCATCATTGCTCACCCACCACACTTGAACTCCCACCTTTGGGGAATCCATTGAAACCCACAGACATCCACTCCCCAGGAATCCTCTAGCTCTCCATCCTCCTCTGAAGACACACACTCCATTGACACTGAACCCCCATCCCCCACCCCCGAAACTGTCCAACTAGGACAAGATCTTGCACATCAGCTCTCTGCTAGCACTGTTATTCCCAAAAGTCCTACACCCCCATCTCCCACTTCCAACCAAGAACCCCACCTCGCCCACCAACTCCCATGTCTTCCTCAAAACCCACTGAACTCTGTGTTAGAACCCCCGAAAAATACAATAGATCCCCATCTAAAGCCACCCAATGGCTTACCTCCATCCATCTATACCTGCTTATCAACAGAAAGATCTACAACAACAACAACAAGCGAATCAGATTCACCCTATTATACATAAAGAAAGGAACCACCCTCACCTGGGCCTTTGTCCACACCCAGAAAGCCCTTGACAACAATGCCTTTGGAACATTCAAGGACTTCATCAAAGACTTTGATAAAATGTTCAAAAGTACAAATGTTCAAGCTGAAGCCATCTCCTGGCTTGCCAACACCAGAGTACAGGATGATTCATTCCTTCCAAAATACCTCTCCCAGTTCAAACTCAAAGTCATTGAAGCTGAGCTCAACAAAACCACCCATGCCTCCACTATCATCACCTATCTCCAGGCCGGAATTCCTTCCTGGCTCATGGACTGCATATGTACCCTCAACACCTTCCCCTCTGCTGTCACTACTTGATATGACAAAATAGATCTTTTCATATGGAAGAAGAACCATACTACCCAAATCACTAAACAGCAATCACACTCCATCATGTCTTCCTTCCACCCTCACACCCATACTTACATAGCCCAGAAAGACCCTAATGCCATGGACATAGATCATCTCACCCATCTTACACCTGAAGAACACACTAAGTGCATCAAAAAAGGACTATGCCTTTGATGCCACAAGAAGAGCCGCTTTGCCCAAGAATGCCCTGAAACCACTCCTCCTCCCCTCCCACAATGCTCCAACCTGTCAAAGCCACCATGGCTTCCATCCAAGAAGTCAATGAAGAAGAGGTCATCATTGGATGACTCTCCACCAACTTAGACTCCACCCTCACAGAGTACCAACAGGATTTTTAAAAAGGAAGCACTTCCCAACACAAGTAGCTTCCATACACAATGTAACTGTATCTCAGACCGAATCAAAACCTTATTCCCTATACATTCCGATTCAGCTCATCACCTCTGAGAACACCCTCAAAGTTGTTGAAACCACCACCCTCTTGGACAGCAGTACCCAGATTTGCTGCATCAACTGGGACTTTGTCAAATGAAACCGCATCCCCACCAAGAAACTCCCCCTCCCATTCCTTATCCAAAATGCCAACAAATCAACCAACACAGAATGCCACTACAAAGCAATCCTCTTTGTTAAAATCGGCGACATAATCCAGAAAGTCCCTTCTATGTCATGAATGATGGAAAAGAAAATGTCATCCTTGGACATGTTACACTTGACCCATATAGGGGTGAGCATAGCCTTGACTAATGAGATGATGTTGTCAGAAGTGTAAGCTTGACTGAACGCAGAGAGGTCTAGAGGCATAGGCCTGACTAGAGTCAAGAGAGAGAGAACATTGGTCTTGGAAGGAGAAGTAGAAGTTGAGGAGAGCGGCTAGGTGAACAATGAAACAGACTTGAAGTATGCAATCTACTTGATGTATTGTCAAGGAGAAATAGCTTAGAGTGTACATGTGCATGTGACCTGTATTTAAGGGAAAGAGAAAAGTGCATGGACCAAGTGTAGAAAAGGAAGCTATCATTGAGATAGGAAAAGAACGTTGTGGAACAATATTGAAGGAATATGACTAAGCAAGAGAGAGAAATGCTACTGGATGGAAGGGAATGATGACTAGTAAGTGATGAGTGATATCGGCCAATGTGTAGGAAGTGAGTCATCATAGAAGAAAAGAAATAGTGTTTGTGAGAGATACAAAGAGAGGAAAAGGGGTGAATCATAACAGGACACCCCTGGTTTGCTGCCACCAATCCCAACATCAACTGGAAGAAAGGCACCATCACCATTGACCTGGCAAGGGATCAATCCCTTGATCTCTTCTTTTCTCACCTTGCCACTCATACCTCCAACCTCTCCAAGAACACCTGCCCCCCCTCCAAACCTCGGATCCTGAAACACACCACCCTAGACTCCCAGGAGATGGAAGGCCTCTGCTGATATCTCAATGCTGAACTACCTGAACAATTCATAGAAAGAGCCCATTTCATCTATACCATTAATTGCATCGAATGATGCAGATCCCGCTTTGCAAACCCCCAACTCATGGCCATGATGTGAAAGATCACCACCTCAACCCTCCTTTCCCAAGAAGTGGCCTTTTCTAAGCCAAAACCCACCCTTCCACCACAATACTCAGAATACGCCTCTGTCTTTGCTGATGATGCCAACACCCCACTACCCCCATCATAACCCTATGATTACATGATCAACCTCACCTACTCCTTTATCCTTAAAATAGGGAAACTCTACCCCCTATCCCCTGATGAATGCCAAGCCACCAATGACTTCATTAATGAACATTTGAAATCTGGAAAGATCTGCCCCTCCAAATTGCCACAAGCTTCCCTCTTCTTTTTCGTTAAAAAGAAGGATGGCAAACTCAGACCATGCCAAGACTACCAGTACCTCAATGAACACATAGTCCAAGACACCTACCCCCTCCCCCTCATCTCCAACCTCATCAACAAGCTCAAAGGAACTAAACACTTCTCCAAGTTCAATGTACGATGGGGCTACAACAACATCCACATCAAGGAAGGTAACCAATGGAAGGCTGCCTTCATCACACACTGAGGTCTTTTCAAACCAACAGTCATGTTCTTTGGCATGACCAACTCCCCCCCCACCTTCCAACAGTTCATGAATGACTTGTTCCATGACCTCATCACAGAGGGATGGCTTGTCATTTACATGGATGACCTCCTTATCTTTTCAGACAATGAAACCGAACACAAGAAACAGACCAAGAAGGTCCTTCAATGAATGAAGGAACTCCAACTCCATCTTAAGTTGGAAAAATGCACCTTCTCAGCCAAGGAAGTCAAATACCTTGGTATAATTATCAAACCAGGCGAAATCGCCATGGACCCTGTCAAACTCACAGGCATCGCAGATTGGCCAACCCTTGCCTGTGTCAAAGACGTCTGCTCCTTTCTGGGGTTTGCAAACTTCTACTAATGCTTTGTTCCCCATTACTCCAATATCACCTGCCCTCTCCTCGACCTTACCAAGAAAAACCAACTCTGGGCCTGGTCCACTCCCTGTCAGAACATGTTTGACCAACTCAAATGCTGTTTCACCTCCGAACCCATCCTTAGAATGCCCAACCTCTTCCAACCCTTTGCCATCGCCACCAATGCCTCCAAACACACCTCAGAAGGTGTACTTTTGCAACATGACTCTAATGGTGAATGGCACCCCTGCACCTATATCTCCCAGATGTTTGGATCTGCTAAACATAACTATGATATTTATGACAGAGAACTTCTTGCCATTATGCAAGCCCTTGCCACTTGGCACCACTACCTCCTTGGTGCTGTTACCCTGGTTCAAGTCTTCACTGACCACCAGAACCTCACCTACTTCCACCAACCCCAGAAGCTCAACTGTCACCAAGCATAATAGCTCCTCAACCTCTCTGAATTTGACCTCAAGTTTACCCATGTCCTTGGCATCCAACTAGGTGCACCCAACGCTCTCTCCTGCTGCCCTGACCACTTCCCAACCACCAATACAGACAACAAAAACATCACTCTCCTACCCCCCGAACTCTTTGTCAACCTCATTGACACTGAGCTCGTTCTAAAATTGCTCAATCCTTCAAATCCGACCCCATCATCCTCCAATTCCTTCACTCCCTCCCTGGCAAAGTCCCCACAAAGTTCTGCTCTCACCTCTCAGACTGGCAATTCAATGCTGGTATCTTAACCTACCAAGGACAAGTCTATATCCCCAACTCCCCCAACCTCTGCCACTCTGTCATTCAATGACATCATGACCACACCACTGCCAGCCACTCCAGATACCTCAAAACTCAGCAACTCATTGCCAGTGAATTCTGGTGGCCTGGACTTGCCACATTTGTCTGAAAATACGTGAAGGCTGCACAGTATGCCAGCAAAACAAGACCAACACACACTCCACACCCCTCCTGCTCTCCCCTATCTCCTCCTCCACCACCCACCCCTTCCAACAGATCTCCTATGATCTCATCACTGATCTCCCCCTTTCTGACGGCTTTAATACCCTTTTGGTCATGGTTGACCATGGGCTTACTAAGGGGGTAATTCTATGTCCTACAAAGAAAACCATCAATGCTTCAGGCATCACTGCCCTTTTCCTCACCAAAGTCTACTCCTGCTTTGGCTTCTATAACAAAATTATCTCCAACTGAGGCCCCCAGTTCACCTCTGCCTTTGCCAAAGAACTCAGCAGGATACTGGGCTACAAACTTGCCCTCTCCACCACCTACCATTCTCAGACAAATGGAAAAACTAAATGCGTAAACCAAGAGATTGAAACTTACCTTCGGATCTTCTATGGCACCAACCCTGCCTTATGAGCACAATTCATTCCCCTAGCTGAATTTACCCACAATCACTGCCCTCACTTGGTTACCAGCAACTCCCCATTCTATCTCATGATGGAATATGAACCCTGCTCCTTACCCATGATCATCTCAGAAACCAATCTCCCTGCGGTCGAAGACTGCCTTTGCACACTCACCACTGCATGCAATGAGGTGTTGGTAGCCCATGAGCTAGCTTGTCAAATCATGAAAGCTTGGAACTTCCACAGCTTTATCCCCTTCACTAAGGGAGACAAAGTCTGGCTTGAAGCCAGAAACCTCAAATGGTCTGTTGCAAACCCCAAATTCACTTCTAAACGTGAAGGCCCCTTCACAATCACTGCTGTCTTATCCCCCATTACATACCAACTCTGACTCCCACAAGCATGGAAGATCCACAATGTGTTCCATGCTTTTCTATTATCGCTCTATCACGAAAATAATGTACATGGCTGGAATTTCCCTCAACCACCTCTGGACCTAATAGAAGGTGAAGAACACTTCAAAATAGAATGCATCATACAACATCATGGCCACCCATTGGCACGCCACTATCTGATCTGCTGAAAAGGATACTTTGTGGAAGAAGACTCCTGGCTCCCAGAAACAGAACTTCAATCAGCCCTCAAAATCCTCATGGCCTATAAGAAATCCCACTACTCCACTTTCCCCCCCAAACACTGATAAACCACTCACCATCACACCACTATCCAGTCACCAACATGTCTGCCCCACCTGCCTACTCCTCCACTGCTGACCTCACCAACATTACCATCCCTGTCTTTGGTCATCACTTGGCTAATATATCTGAGGATAATGACGTCCTCCTTTCCCTCATGCTCTCCAACCCTGGTTACACCCTTCACCTTGACTGGGTCCTCAACACCGACTTCCCCCTTGATTGGCTGGTCCATGCACACAGCCACACCTTGGTACTTGAAACTTTCCTCAACTACGCCCTCTCTCTAAGTGAGGAATCCCCTGCCCACAACATGGCACTTGCTATAACAATTGCCTGCACCAACCTGGTGCAACTTAAGAACCACATCATAGCCACATTAAACCAGCTCTCCATGATAGATCTTTGCAGGGACATCAACCAAGTACTCCAAGCCCACTCCTCTGCCACCGTCACCCTTCCCCCACCTCCTGGCCTTCCCCTCCCTGTACACCCACCTTGCCCTCACACCCCATACCCCACCACACCTTCAGCGTCATCCAGGCCTCTCACTAAGGCCAAACTCACCACCTGTCAGGCCACAGACCCTTGTCCTCACCCTAACCTGGAACTCCCTAAACTCATGTGCACCCAGAACAACCCCATCCTTCCTCACTCCCACACCTACTTCAAAGACACCTGCTTTGTATGCCACCACCTGGGTCACCAAAGGAAGGACTGTCAGCTTTACCAGTGTCCCCACTGTGTCACCTGGGCCCCAGGCCATCCTCAAAGTTGTTGCCCCCTCTATTGTCACCAAAACTGGTGACCCTTCCACTCTTCATCCTCGTCCTCCTCTAACCGCTGTTCCTGTCACACATCCCTTGGTTCCACCCTTCCCATCCATCCAGAACCATCTGACACTGGAGCCACTGTCACCTCCTTCACCTTTCTCCCAGAAGGAGGATTGACCTCCACTGAAACCTGTAGACTGTTAGGTCAGTGACCTCCCACTCCTTCTTTTATCCCCCAATCCATGACAGACCTTGAAAATGATACAGCAGACTCCATCTCAGACTACAGTAACTACCATGACTTTCATGACGCAGAAGCACACACAAACATGTGTGGATCCCCTGGAGGATGTGACCTTGATGATTTCTAGTAGTCCTTGTGGCTATTTTGGACATAACAGAGGGGTAATGTTACAATTCACCCCTTTTCTCCTCTATACTCCCACGGACACTATTTCCTTTTCCCTACGATGACTCATTCTCCTACACATCAGCTGATCTTACTCACCACTTACTAGTTATCATTTCCCTCCATCCAATAGCATTTCCTTCTCTGCTTAGTTATATTCCTTCAACTGCATTCTACACAGTTCTTTTTCTATCTTGATAATAGTTTCCTTTTTACACTTGGTCCATGTGCTTTCCCCTTCTCCTTAAATATGGGTCACATGTACATATATGCTCTAAACTATTTCTCCTTGGCAATACACCAAGTTGATCACTTACTTCAAGTTTGTCTTGTCATTTGCCTAGCCATCTTCCTCAACTCTCAACTCCTTCATCAATCAGCCCTTGCCACCCAGCCCTAGTCAGGCTTATGCCTCTAGAACTCTCCACATCCAGTCAAGCCTATGCTTCTGATGATGTAGTCCCAATAGCCCAAGGCTATGCTCGCCCCTACCTGGGTCAAGTGTAACAGTGATAAGTTGTTGTGTTTTAAGATAGTCAGTGTGGCCAATAGTGGAGTGGTTATGGTGTTGTTGAATAATAGAGTGGCAAAGATCAGGGAAATCTGAAATGTGGACTTGGCCTTGGTAGGTAAGGATATTGACATCATATTGCCAGTCTAAGAGATGAAAGTGGAATTTGGTGGGAACTTTACTAGGGAGGAAGTGGAGGAATTGGAGAACAAGGAGGTTGAATTAGGAGAACTGAGTGATTTTGGTGACAAGCTCAGTGTCAATGAGGTTGACAAAAAGTTCAGGAAAAAGAAGGATAATGTCATTGTTATTAGTATCAGTGGTGGGAAAGTGGTCAGGGTGGTGGGAGAGAGTGTTGGGGGTGCCAAGTTGGCTGCTGGGTACATGGGTGAATTTAAGATCAAATTCTAAGAGATTAAGGAGCCATTGTGCCTGGCAATGGTTGAGTTTCTGGGGTTATTGGAAATAGATAAGGTTTTGATGGTTGGTGAAGACTTGGACAGGGGTGATTGCATCTAGGAGATAATGGTGCCAGGTGGAAAGGGCTTGCATGATAGCAAGGGGTTTTCTGTTGTAGATGTTGTAGTTTCATTCAGCAGAACTGAACATTTGGGATATGTGGGTGCAGGGATGCCATTCACCATTTAAGTTGTATTGAAGAAGTACTTCTTTAGAGGCATGCTTGGAGGCATTGGTGGTGATAGCAAAGGGTTGGAAGAGGTCAGGCATATGAAGGACAGGTTTTGAGGTAAAGCAGCATTTGAGTTGGTCAAATGTGGTCTGGCAGGAGGTAGATCAGGTCCAGGGTTGGTTCTTTTTGGTAAAGTCAAGGAGAGGTCAGGCAATGTCTGAGTAGTGGAGAATGAAATAGTGATAGAAGTTCATGAAGCCCAGGAAGGAGTGAATGTCTTTGACACATGTTGGTGTGGGCTAGTTGACAATTCCAGTAAGTTTGATGGGGTCCATGGTAATTTCACCAGGTCAGATGATTGTCCCAATGTATTTGACTTCCTTGATGGAGAACATGTATTTTTCCAACTTGAGATGGAGTTGGAGTTCTTTCATGTGTTGAAGGATCTTCTTGGTGAAACAACCCAAAATGTGTAGCATTCACAGGTTGGTACTAGACAACTTAAACTGCAAGTAGTTTGAGTAGGGAGGAGTTGGGGAAAACTCCAAAAGAACCTGACTGAGGTTCAATGAAGGCCATTTTAGAGCTTAAATACTACTCTACAGTGTTTGTACATGTTTGTCTATATCAACATACTGTGCAACATGCCATTGAGGTGTATGCAATGGAAATGAGAAACATGAGTAAAGTGAATGGAAAACATAAGTCATACCATGTGCATACTATGAGGATGTGGCAGCATAGCCATAGAATAGAAGAGAAGTGAAAGGCATGCACATATTGCATGGCAGTGGATACAGTTACCATAAAGGGTGGATATAGCTCTGGACAAGGAGTATATCCAGCATATACTATAAAAGAAAATCATATATCTATAAAAGGCAGGCTGCTTGCCTTAAAAGGAGCAGGTACTGGATAGAGCTCAAGTATACAATGTTATAGTTTGAGAATAGGGGCTCCTCCAGGTTTGGATGTGACTGAAAGTCTGAAAATAAATAAAGGATAAGAGAAAAGGAATAAGTTAATCATGGAAACATTTAGGTTATATGAAGTGACCATAACACTTGGTCTGTTCTTTATATTCTGTTTTATTGTCTAAGAAAATAAGAAGAACATTCATATAGATAATGAGCTGTCCTTTAGCAATAAGGTCTCTGAATGAGTTATTCATGAACTGTTGGAAGGTGGTGGGGAAATTAGTCATGCTGAAGAACATGACTGTGGATTCAAAGAGGCCTTGGTGGATAATGAAAGTGGCCTTCTATTGGTCACCTTTCTTGATATGGATGTTGTTGTATCCCCTTTGGATGTCAAACTTTGAGAAATATTTAGCTTCTTTGAGCTTATCAACAAGGTCAAAGATGAGAGGGAGTGGATATGCATCCTGAATGGTGTGTTTGTTGAAATAACAGTAGTCTTGACAGGGATGAAGACCTTTGTTTTTTTTCTTGATGAAGAAAAATGGAGACACTTGTGGGGATTTAAATGGATGGATCTTGCCTGTTTGGAGGTGTTCATTGATGAAGTCATTGGTGGCTTTCCATTTGTTGAGGAAGAGTGAATAAAGTTTCCCCACTTTGGAAACAAAGATGTCAGTGAGATTGATCATATGATTATAGGGTCTTGATAGTGGCAGGGGTGTGGTCACATTGTTGGCAAAGATGGATGCATATTCTGAGTATTGCAGGGGTAACATAGGTTTCAGCTTGGAGAAAGCCACTTCTTGGATGATATCATATGTTGCCCTTTGACTAAGTCCAACTCTGAACTCCAGACTCATTCATTTGCAAACTCTGAATGTTTCTCTACAATCTCTGGTCATATAATCTTTGAATCTATCCATAACTCCATTTGTCTTTTATTGTTTTCCATATCCACTTTATGTTATCTTTTAGTACTAGCTCCACTTCTTGTTTCCCCCAATAGACCTGTGCATAGCACAGCTCCAGTAATCCAGCATTTTCCCTTCTGTTTTATTCAGCTCTCTTGTTCCACATTACTAATTTGCATTCCTCCAGCTATACTCTATTCTGTCTTACAAATCTAATGCTACTCCAATGTATATAAACCCATGTAATTATAATATAGCACCTTAGTTCAAATATCAACAAAGTCTCCTCTAAATCCCCTCTTTTCCTCTCTTACACTTGAGTCTTTGGACTCTCCTCTGACACTTTGGCCCTCTGACCCTTGAAAATTGTGAGTACAAGAACATGACACATAAGTCCTGCATCAAAAGTTCTTGTCCTCTTCAATCAACTCTGTACTTCAGTACCTCTGCTCTGACCTAACTCTAGACCCTTGCCCTCAGAGGACCTAGTTTTAACAGATGAGGAGAATGGAGGTGGTGATCTTTCACACCATGGCCATGAGTTGGAGGTTGGCAAAATGAGATCCACATTGTTTGATGCAGTTGATGATGTAAACAAAATGGGCTCAATCTATGAATTGTTCAGGGAGTTCTATGTGGGAATAGCAGCAAAGCTCTTCCATCTCCTGGAAATTGAAGGAGATGTGTTTCAGAATCTGAGGTTTGGAAATTTGGAGGATTGGTTGGGTATTCTTGGATAAGGAGGCAGCATGAGCCATAAGGTGAAAAAAGAACAGGTCAAGAGATCTATCTCTTGCTTGGTTAATGGTGATGGTGCTCTTTTTCCAGTCAATGGTCAGGTTGGTGGTAATAAACCAGGAGTGTCCAAGGATAATGTTTTTCTTTCCTTTGTTCATGATATAAAGGCAGATCTTTTGAGTGATGTCCTCAATTTTGACAAAGAGGATGGCTTTGTAGCAACATTTAGTATTAGTGGATTTATCCACATTGCAGATGAGGAAAGGGGAGGAAAGTTTCTAGGTTGGAACATGGTTTCATTTGACAAAGTTCCAGTCAATGCAGCAAATCTGGGCACTACTATCTAGAAGAGTGGTGGTTTCAATGACTTTGAGGGTGTTTTCAGAGGTGATAAGCTAAATTGAAATGTACAGAGAATAAGGTTTTGATTCAGTCTGAGATATGGTTACATTGAGTATAAAAGCTACTTGTATTGGGGAGTGCTTTCATTCTAAAAATTCTGCTGATATTTAGTAAGGGCCTTATTCAGGTTGGTGGAGAGTTATCCTATTATGACTTTCTTTTTGTCTATTTCTTAAATTGAAATAGAGGAAGTTTCAATGGTTTCTATTTTCTTGGCAGGTTGGTGGAGATTGAAACATTGTAGGGGTGGTGGTGCTATTCCAGGGCAGTCTCTAGTGAAGTGGTCTTTCTTGTGGCAGCAAAGGCATAGGCCTTCTTTTAGGAATTTGGAGTGTTTTTCTGGGATGAGATGGGTAAGACAATCAACATTCATGGTGTTGAGGTCTTTGTGGGTGGTATGAGCCAGGATGTGGGTGCAGAATGAGATGGTGGTGTGGAATTGTTGTTTAGCAATTTGGACAGCATGGTTTTTCTTTCAAATGAAAAGATTGATTTTTTTGTACTATATAAAGATGGTGGATGGGAAGATATCAAGGAAGCACATGTGGTCCATGAGCCATGAGGAATCCCAGCTTGTAAGTAAGCAATGATAGTGAAAGTGTGGGTTGTTTCATCAAGCATAGCTTTGATGACCTTGAGTTTAAATTGGAAAAGGTATTTTTGGAGGAACAAGTTATCTCATACTTTGGTATTGGTGAGCCAGGAAATGGCCTCAGCTTGAATATTCAAACTTTTGAATGTTTTCTTGAAGTCTGTGATGAAGCCTTTGAATATCTTGAAGGAGTTGTTGTTGATGGCTTTCTGAATGCAGACAGATGCCCAGGTAAGAGTGGTTTCTCTCTTTATATATGACAGAGCAAATCTGATTTGTTTGTTATAATTGTCATAGACTTTCTTATTGATGAGGAGGTAGAGGTGAATGGAGGTGAGCCACTGGGTGGCTTTAAATAGGAATCCATTGTATTCTTCAAGAGTTCCTATGTGGAGTTTTGTGGGTTTTGAGGAAGACATGAATGTGGGCAGCTGTAGGAGTGTACAAGGTCTGTGGAAAAATGGTGGGAGATAGGAGGTAGGTGTAGGTAATGATGATCTAGAGTATAATGGGAAAATGGCACTAGCAGAGAGCTAGTACATGAGGTCTCACCTAAGTTAGATGGTTCCTTAGATGGGTAATAAGGGTTCTGTGTCAATGGAATGGGCATCCTCAGTCTTAACAGAGGAGCTGGAAGACTTTGGGTAGGGCTGTATTTCTCAGTAGGGTAAATGATGGGTCCTCCAAATGTAGGGGTTCTGATGTGGTGGGTAAGCAATGGTAAAAAGGCACTATATAATGATAGGTGATCTTATGAAGCTAGTTCTTTTGTTATGCTTGATTCAGGTAGGGGTGAGCATATCCTTGGAGAATAAAGGGCAATATTGTCTAGAGGCATAGGCCTGACTAGAATGCAGAGTGATACCTAGAGATGTAGGTTTAACTAGGATCCTGGGAGAGGAGATGAGGACCTGTGAGAGTGGCTGGGAGTGAGGCTAGGCAAATGATCAGATGGACTGGAAGTTTGCAAGTATTAATGGATTGCCAGGCAAGCCCAAGAAGAACTAGCTTAAGGTTATATGTGCATGTGACCAGTATTTATGTGAATGGAAAGTATGCATGAATCAAGGTTAAGAAAAGAAACTATTGTTAAAATAGGAAAAGAACAATGTAAAACATTGTTGAAGAAGTGTGACTAAGATGAGAAGGAAACACTATAGGTGGGAAGGAAATATGATAACATGTCAAGTGTGAGTAATCAGCTAATTGGTGGAAGGAATGAGTCATTGTGTAGAAGAAGGTCCATGAGAAGATAGGAGAGGAAAAAGGGATGAATCATAATAGTCATGAGGTCTTTTCTGCAAATATCAAATATCACCTATTGTGACTTTATGAGCTTGATGTTATGCAAACCATTGCTTATGACAATTATAAAGAAGCCATTACTCTTTTTAGGCAAGCAGAATGTCAGATTGGAAAGGTGTGTCATCTTTTGGTTGCTAATGGGACTGCTATTATCTTCCTCTCATTCCTTAAGCTCTTGCCTGCTTCACCTTACCACTCAAATGCTAAGTTATCCATTGGAAGTGTTTTGCTTGAGCCTTCATCACTTTGATTTAGATTCATTATATGGCTATCTAACTTGAACTGACATTAGTTTTCTCTTTGTAATCTATATACTCTGCATGTGCATGTATGTGTTGACCCCCTATTGAATCATACCCTATGACTCAATGTGAGGTGTAATTTCAGTGGACTTGGCTAAGACATGACTAAGCCTGTGTTCCATTTTTATTAACACACTTTTTTAAATAGGCACCTCCATATTAAACATGCTTGAATCCTCAAGTAGAGTTCTGCATGAATATGGGTATCCACTGTGGGTTGTGGGTATGGGTACTAGTGGGTATAGGAGGTTGACCATTATAGGTTGGCATAGTAAAAAAGTGATAGTAATGGAATTTAACCCAGGTAATATTAACAGAACATCACTTTAGCAGTAATTATATACAAAATACTATCAAGTACTAAACAATATTTCTATTAAATGGTTTATAAATTAAAGGTATCCATGGGTATTATTTTGTCAACTCACAAAAATACCCATACCCACAGTGTAGGTATGGATTCCCCATGGGTATGGGTATAGCCTTAGATACCTCATATCCATATAGAATCCTATTCTCAAGTAAGGATATGCATGTAAGTGTGCATTTTTGTTATTGATTTATTTGCAGGGTCAAATCATACCTCAATAGTGATCATCCAAGTGATACAAACCAGATTAACAGCAGGCCAATTGGTTCAATTCTCTTGCATTAAAAACCTCAAAGATTTGAATATGACTCAATCACACCAGAGCACTTTTTGATAGTAGTTCTATACTCCCAATGCACTGTCACTCCATATTCAGCAATTACTCCTTACTAACCAAAAGTTTCACTCTTCTTTTGCTTTTCTGCCCATGTCATATTGTGAGTATTACAAAGTTTTTTGTGTCTTAGCTGAAATTTTGAAAATAGGTTCTGGAACACATGGATGTAATGGTCATACAAAATCAGCTCAAAGCTAAGGATGTGGTAATGCAAGTATGGTCCCCTCCTTTCAACTCATTCCATATAATGGTCCTTCTATCCAGCACTGCCCTCATGATGGAATGCCACCTCCTCTCCTACCTACTGCCTTAATGGTAAATGATGTATCTTTGTACTTGCAGCCAAGTGATAGCCACCATACTCTCAAGTCTGCAATACAAAACTTATGATCTTTCTCTCTTTATCTGATTATGCCATCTATATTCAATACCAGCATCTGTTTATCTATAGTATTCTAGCACAGTTTCATGACACCTGCCCCATCCACCACATCTGTGGATTTGGATTTACAATCTTCTTTTTAGCTTTACCTGATCATACTATCTGTTATATACTGTTTTCCATTCAAGTTCAAGTTCAGACTTCCAACTCAACTCCATGCTAACTCCAGGCATTTCTCCCCATTTTCTTATCACCTGATCCTTGGATCTTTCCATATTCTCTTTAATCTCCTATTTTTAGTTTCACATTATGTTAACCCTTTTTGTATCCCCCTGACAAGCTTGTGCTTTGCACAGCTCTGGCTTCCAATATATGTATATCCTTTTGTCTTACTCATGTTCTGATGTCCTTTGTTCCATTTACTAATCATTTTTAATACTCTGGCTATTCTTTATTTCATATTAGAAATCTGGTGCAACTCTAGAAGTATATAAGTTATGTACTTTATACTATAGATCTCAGTTCAAATATCAACAACAACATCCCCTGTCTCTCCATGTTCACCCCCTAACTTCCTGCTTGACAAACTCTGTCACCACCCCTTTACTCCCCTACTATACTTCTGTCTTTATGAATCATTCATGCATCTCCTATAATCCACCTTCTTACCTCCACTTTGAAATTAGGACACAACAGTGCACAAGGATGCAACACATAAGTCCTGTGCCAAATTCTACCCTCTTCAATCCTATCCCATGCTAACTCCAACCTTGACCTTTCAATACCCTCCCAGGAGTTCATAGAACTTCTATATACTCCAAGGACTCTCTGGACTGAATTCCCATGGTCCCTCCAGACCTCCAGACCCCCTAGCATCAGACATCCAATGGACATGCCCCCCTCTTCTGGAGTTTGACAATAGTGGGGAACTGATTTGTAATACTGTCTACCATATCCAGTACCAGTATTGTCTTGTCAGCATTCCAATAGAGCTTTGTATTGTCTCACCCATCCCCAATATCTGCTATATCTACAATTCTGCCAGCCCATAAAGTAAGTCAAAGGCTGTCAGTAGTGAATAAGATGATTTAGGTCAATCACTCCTAATCACCACTGATGCCATGCTCACTTGTGGAGTAACAGCATAAAGGAAAGGACAAGGATACCCAGGCTCAATGGCATGGGTGGTATGGTGCTATGAAGCTCCCATTTTAAGAGCAACTTTACTTGTTTGGAGATTCTCTTTATTCAAGTCATGCTTGTATCTGTTTATTGTAGGTCTCTTCTCACAGCAACTCTGCAGCTGGGTTCCTGTGATCAGACAGTCCTTTAACAGCTTTTGTGGGTGTGGACAATATATTTATAAATGGTTAGAAGAAATTTGGCTTGTTATGATCTTACTATTCAGAGGAGAACCAATAGGTGCTATTTGAGACATGGTCCTTATTGTTGAATGAGATAACTACTAAAGTAGAATGGCCAGTGCTCCATGATTGTGAAACTGGATGCAAAATTTGGATGCCAGTTATACAAGAAGTCTTTAATCAGGCATGTGCTATTAAGGAGCCTAATGTGTTGTATCATATCCTTTCAACAATCTCACTTACCATTCATTACAGACCTTACTTGGATGAAAGGCATAGAAACATTGGTAGGTATTGTATTCTTATAAACCAGCAATAATAGGGTTCCATGGGGAATTTGCTGAAAAGACCAGGCTCTATGCTCAAAAGTTTTTCTGGATGGCTGATATGAACATAGTAAATGACCCAAATTGGCATTGGAAAATGAGTGAATGCCAACATATCACCAATTTGGCAAGTGTTCCTGACTTTTTCATGCATCAGCATAATGCTAAGGCAAGTATCTGGTCATTCACAGTGTTTATCTTACATGTCTCATAGTGCAAGGTTATTTGTTGGTTTGGAAATGATCAACTGTGAAGCTTTTATGCTGACTTTTGATACACCCATGAGCTCAGCCCCATAACACACACATGTTCAACATCCATGTGAATCACACCATTGCAGATGTACAGTGACTCCAAAAACTGTTCCAATGTTTGACAATAATTCAGTGTGTGAAATGTCCTGAAACATAGTGTGGGGATTTCGCTTAGGTTATGTGAGAACAATTAAAGTACATACTCTTGGCTACCAAATCGGTCCCTAGGTCATGTGATTTGGCTTAGATGCAGTTGAGATATGACCATTTTAAGACAGTGATGTCATTGGAACACTTTTTGGACTTTTGAAATAAAGTATAAAATCCTGGTGATATAAGTGGTAATTTGTTATTGTTTTGTATTACAAACAAATATACA